>OZ023214.1:4833948-5078948 GCA_963995525.1 Escarpia spicata | reverse complement strand
CAGTTTTATTGTACATGCAGTAAAGTGTAAAATAGACATTCACGCAATTGTAATTCAATTAACTGAAATTGCCAATCTAATTATATGGTGTAAGCTATAAATTAATAACAAAAACGAAACGTGAACTTGCATATTCAATACGAGGCGCAATATATTGAAACTAAAATTAATGTTGCATCGTTTCATCGCTGTATAATTGTTTCAAGCGTAAGCTGCAATATAACATTACCGCAGTTATCGTTCCATACTACCTGCACATAAAAGTGTAACTCAGCGTCTGAATGTAAGTGACTAGCCTCCACCTACGATAATGAAATATACATCTTGCAGAATATGCTACCTCTTGAGCACAACAACATCACATTTGCGCTAAGACCCGATAATTCGTCCAGCTATATATTCGCCTTGATTGCTACGGCAACCTCAAGAAAATTGAAATATGACCAGCATGTCCCAGTTTTTGAAACAATCCTTATTGCCACGATATTCAGCGTTGTAGTTGCGTGTAAACCTATGATTGGTCTTACAGGTGCACACGCCTAAAACCATAACTTAAGGTTTGCTCTAGCATTATGTGGACAAAAGGTTTCTGTAAGTAGGTCTGGAAAAAAGAAACCGGTAGTCAAATGAAATGCCCGAAGGACCACGGCGTATATCTATCGATTAGTCTGCAAGACAAAGAGGAACGGCATGCGTATTGACTATCAGATCATGGTTGGATCTTGATTCTAGACCGCTTTCCGCAAAAGACCCGAGTTACGGCACCACACACGTATTGTAGAAACCCTGTCAAACGTCAAACAGTATTGAAGACTCGTACATAGAGAGCTGAAACCCTACCACAATCCGCTTACAGGTAAGACACGGAAGTTAGTTTAATCGGAACTGATTGTTATGACCTATATTAGTTTTTGATGCCTTTTATAAGGTCTGATTGGACTACAGCCTCTATCCTTTACGATTTATGTATACAGCTACTATCATATACCGTACCCTTTCCACACAACACCCATTCTATTTGTTAAGTCTCCTTCGTTTTTCCGATATCCCGGATCATCTGTTTCAGAACAACTTTTTTTTCCGAAAACTAAGCTTAAGCGTGCTTTTTTGGCCCAAACTCTGGAATCAACTCCATATCACATTAAAATCATCCGAGACTACAGCTACCTTTCGTAAAAAACTGAAGATTTATTTATATGAAATTGCATTCCACCCTAACTTTCAGCGGTCCCTTGCTTTACTAACGATTCTTGCTTGTCTCAGATTATTGGGGATATAGGCGCTATAGAAGTTTATTACATACATATATATATATATATATATATATTAATAATATTATATATTTACATATATATATATATATAATATACATACATACATATATATTATATATGTAATATTATGTACGTGGATATGTCACATAGCACTTTCCAAAACACTTCATATATCTAATAAGTGCGAAATCTCAGACATCCGCCTTATAGCATATGGGTTAACAGAGATACTGGGATTCTAAAAGGAGACCAAATGGAAAGATTTTAAAATACGGAACGGTTGTGAAGAAATTGCTATACATTTCATCTTCCAACATAGAGAAAGTACTATTTGTTAAGGAACAGATTGGATGTAGAGATCTTCCTACTATTCTTTCACATACAAGAGCTCTTGTATGGTTGGTCTGATGTGTTAGGTTGAAAGACTACTCGTAAGGTTATGGGTAGGTTGTTGGTACTTTTGACAAAATTAACATCAGATGTTTACATGCATTTACACATGGATGTGCAGCAGGACGCTCTCTCAAAATATGTATGTCTAAGAGAAATTGAGTTATGTCAATAATTTCCAAATATATTCAAATTAGCGGAAGCATGTGAAGTGGCCCAAAGAACCCCAACCATGGGATCCCCTGAGCCATGGCTAGATTTTACATTTAAAACTTATCAGTGAGTTTAAAATTATATTGTTATTACAACAAAGGTCTGGTACATGTGCTACGAGTTATCCATCATACTTGAAATTAAGATATGATATTCAGGCTTTACTATTCTTGCATGACACCCAGTACTGCTCTTATTGAGGAAAATATGCATCGACGAACATTTGCATTAATGTCAATTACGTAAAACTTAGTTATAATGTTAGTTACTTCATGCTTTAATGTATACTGTCATTTATATATCCATACATAACGCTGATTTGTTCTATGTGTACAGGAACCTTTTAATTGATGGTGTTCTCTTGGTAGGACATCGCTAACTAGCCGGTCTGGAAGCATGGTTAGCTTAACATACGATTGTGACACATAATATATGTCCTAATCAACCGGATTTTCACGCATTACTCCTCTTAGTGGGGACAATATAGCTCAACAAACGTTTGTAATTAATAATAATTATGTAAACCTTAGTGATGTGTTAATCAACCGATCAACAACTTAATTATTCATTGTTTATTTAATATTTCTTCATACTTAATATTGTAGCGTTTTAATTGTACAACACACACACACACACACACACACACACACACACACACACACACACACACACACACACACACACACACACACACACACACACACACACACACACACACACACACACACACACACACACACACACACACACACACACACACACACACACACACACACACACACACACACACACACACACACACACACACACACACACACACACACACACACATATACTGGTGCAACCAAACTCGTTTAATTACGTTCAATAAGACATGTTTGTAGCGCTCATATATTTTTTAGTCTATATTATGATCCGTATTTATGTATATATATATATATATATATATATATATATATATATATATATATATATATATATATATGTGTGTGTGTATGTATATATATATATAGATCATATCTTAGTCAAAAATAATAATGTCCTGCTTCCCAATGACAGCCTTTATCTTAGAACCTTCAGACTGACAGTCGCGTGCGTTATCCAAGTGCTACAGTCACAACATGTCATCGGATTATGCAGCACGATTATACTTGATGAGGGCACAAATCGTGCGTGCAGTCGTTTTTCCGTTTTGACAAAAATCTTATCAAGTTCTTCCGTAAGATATCTATTTACTAAATCTCTAACACCTATTCTGCAAAATTTATGCAAACAAACTGTTAGAAACGTTGTTTTGAGTGAAGTATTTCTTGTAGCAGTAAGCAAACTTCTTTCAGTGTTTCATTTCTTCGAAAACACCGATACTACTATAGTTTATCAATAGAGAAAACGCTGTTTTTCATGCATGGGAGACGACTGACAAAGTGGGCGGAGCTATATGCAAGGTGGGCGGACCAATGGATATGCTGTTTGGGAAAACAGAAACATCTGACCCCACAGTGTCCGGATCATGGATGCTTTATCACAAATATACATACAAAACGAGTGTTTATCGAAAACTGGACTAACACCTGCCAAGAATTGTTTCAGAACATGGTAGTTGTATAAAGAAAACAACAAAACATGAAATATTTATTGCTTATAATCGTGATTTTGCCCGCCGTTAGTCGTTCCATAATGAGTCAAATGGCCGTAAACTGTAAAGTTGTAAGTAGCCTCTTCTTCTTCTTCTTCCGATACACGCCAACATGCTGAGGATACAGGCGGTATGTGGCATGGCAGGCGAACAGGAAAAGTGTTTTCGTTTGTTGTTTTTAGAGTTCAATATATAAGAACACAATTATCGTGTAAATAAACAGAAATACGTGCAGAAGAATACAAGTGGTAGTTGCATCTGGAGTGAGGGATAAGGTAAGATAAGGAATGCTGTTTTCTAGTGACTATATTTACAGGAATAAAGTATTGGTTTGCTGGTATACCCACTAGGCCATTTGCTATCTTGTACATCATACATAATTTTGCATTGACCGGCGTCTAGAGAACTGAACATAATGAAAGGTATGATAACTATAACAACACGTGTAGTTACAGGGGATGTACCAAGACGCTCCTGTTGTGGTACGTACCACTGATACTGCGGGATCTACGTCATTGTGTCGCCATGAAATGCTCTGGTCTTCTAGTTCCTAGATATATTCCGATCCGCGTTACATCACCAAAACCGTAGTACGCTGGCAGTGCCTTGCTTCCACAGGACTGTCAGTTTTGTGACAGTATAATCCGTTAAATTAATCTCCCCTATTTGAGCTAGGAAACTGCCTTCTACATGTATTCAAGCACGCCTCGTAATAGTTCCCGCACACAATGTCCATAATTGGTGGTCCGTTTTGACTTCCAAACTTGCAGCCGTCGTATCGGTCACGACACAGCGTCAGACAGTCCTTGTAGTCAGTCGCCTTGATGGGCATACCTCGCGACCTGCTGACCGCGGCCGACAGCAGCAGCTGGAGCAGCAGCAGCAGCAGCAGCAGCGATGTCACCTGGGGATCACATCAATACGGTGTAACAGCAAATCAACATCAAAATCAACATCAACATCAATATCAACATTGATTATTGATTATTGAGTGTCGATTGTCGAATGTCGAACGACGAACGTCTAACATCAAACATCAAATATTAATATTAACATTAACATTAACATTAACATCAACATCAATATCAATATCAATGTTAGCATTAGCACTAGCATTAGCATTAACAACAGCAATAATAATAATAATAATAAATGTCTTTTGCGCCGAAATCCTTGGACATCAAGCTCAGATTTTAATTCGTAAGGTGATAATTATAAATAAAAAGACCACTACAAATTGTATCTCAAAGCCAATCCAAACAGGCTGTAGGAGTAGGCCAACACTTTGTGCTTTTGTTTTTTTATTTGTGCAGTATTTTTCCGGCATACATTGATTAATTTAAGAAATAAAAATGCGACGAATAGTGCAAATGTTTCGCTATGAAATGTGAACATTAATTTGTCTGCCGTTCAATATAGCTGTACAACCATTTCTATATATTTCGTTTATTACTGGAATATTTTATATCATCACACAATATTATATTTTACAATTACAATACTAAAACATAGAAGATTACTTCAGTAGACTAATATGTTTTATATGGATATTATTTTAAAAATACTAATAAATCCAGTGTCACGATGTCCCAACCGTGACAATGTCCGGTAAAACAGTCATTCAGTTAACCAAAGAGATTCTGTGTAGACCTTCACTTCCTTTATAGAGACACGATGGGAGGTCCTTACAACAGTCGGATGACTAAAACGTTGTTGCTACTTACGACAAAAGACTTCATGTCCGATATCAGACGTTCTGAAGAAAACAAAGTGCATACATCATTAATGTAATTAAGTTATCACAGTGCAAAGAACACAATTATGTATCCACAACTATTACTTTGAATAACAGTAGCAGTTGAACTTACGTAACTGCAGCAAAGACCCGCACGACTCATCGAAATGCATCCGAAATTTAATAGATAATATGTGCGGCTGACGACAGATGTCGCATGGCGTAATCGAAATTGAATCTTCATCACTTGTGTTGACTGCGCATATCGACAAGTGCCACTTAACAACGATCTCAGGCGTGTTTGCTGAGCATATTGACGGCATGGGTGTGTCCGTCGAGTGATGAGTCATCGCCACGACTATCGTCTTGGGTCCTGTCATCTCCTTCATCGTCCTGTCGTCACCTTCATCGTTCTGTCTGTCATCACCTTCATCGTCTTGTCACCATCTTCAACGTTTTGTTATCATCTCCATTGTTCTGTCTGTGATCACCTTCACCGTCCTGTCATCACCTTCATCGTCCTGACTGTCATCACCTTCGTCGTCCTGTCATCACTTTTATCGTCCTGTCATCACCATCAACGACAGGATACTAGACAAGATTAGGACATATTCCTCAATATCTGCTGGGTCGTCCTTTTGTGGACAGCCATGTGTGTTTGTTCTGCTGGGTCGTCCTTTTGTGGACAGCCGTGCGTGTTTGTTCTGCTGGGTCGTCTTTTTGTGGACAGCCATGCGTGTTTGTTCTGCTGGGTCGTCTTTTTGTGGACAGCCATGCGTGTTTGTTCTGCTGGGTCGTCTTTTTGTGGACAGACATGTGTGTTTGTTCTGCTGGGTCGTCCTTGTATGGACAGACATGTGTGTTTGTTCTGCTGGGTCGTCTTTTTGTGGACAGACATGTGTGTTTGTTCTGCTGGGTCGTCCTTTTATGGACAGACATGTGTGTTTGTTCTGCTGGGTCGTCTTTTTGTGGACAGACATGTGTGTTTGTTCTGCTGGGTCGTCTTTTTGTGGACAGCCATGCGTGTTTGTTCTGCTGGGTCGTCTTTTTGTGGACAGACATGTGTGTTTGTTCTGCTGGGTCGTCTTTTTGTGGACAGCCATGTGTGTTTGTTCTGCTGGGTCGTCTTTTTGTGGACAGCCATGCGTGTTTGTTCTGCTGGGTCGTCTTTTTGTGGACAGACATGTGTGTTTGTTCTGCTGGGTCGTCTTTTTGTGGACAGCCATGTGTGTTTGTTCTGCTGGGTCGTCTTTTTGTGGACAGACATGTGTGTTTGTTCTGCTGGGTCGTCCTTTTGTGGAGAGCCATGCGTGTTTGTTCTGCTGGGTCGTCCTTTTGTGGACAGCCATGCGTGTTTGTTCTGCTGGATCGTCTTTTTGTGGACAGCCATGCGTGTTTGTTCTGCTGGGTTGTGCTTTTATGGACATCAATGCGTGTTTGTTCTGCTGGGTCGTCCTTTTATATATTTTATATATTGATAATAAATATAAATCACAAGTAATTATGAACCTTAATATATATATGAACACTGGGAAGGTTTGATTATTAAAGTAAATGGTGGTAATTTGTCAAAAACATTAACCATTGGGAACGTATATATAGTCCACCAAGAATACAAAATGAAGATATAAATGCTTGTATAAATTAATGTTCATCAGCTGTAGCATCACTGGAAATAATAATCATGAACTAATTATTGCAGGAAATTTTAATATAAACGTACTCAAAATAAACTAAAACGATATTTTTAGAGTAATTTTTTGGATACCTTAAGATCACGCAGTCTTTACCCCCAATTAACTCTTCCCACTAGATTTACATGAACACACGGAACCCTGAAAAACAATCTGTAAACTTGGTCAAGTTGTGATAGAAACGGCAGGGATATTAATTAAACGATTCTCTGATCATCAACCATAGACTGAACCTCCTCCTAAATATATATAAATAAATATATTAAGCACAGAGGCAATGCAGAACGTTAGACATGAAATTAAATAAGATGAAACATGCCAAGCAAATTAGTAATTTGTTTTAAATATAAGCATAATGTTATGTATTGTTGAGTTTGCATGTTTAAGGGAGACAGATTACGATTAGTAATCAACTACACACGAGGTTGGCGTTATCTCAGAGTGCCCCTGGTGTGTATTGCAGAAACGGTACAAAACACGGACGGGCACTTACAGCTAGTAACGTCTACTGGGTACCTATTACATCAATATACAACATTTCTCCACCTTAAAATAGAACTATTCTAAAGAACCATCTGCGACTAATATAGCAAGCTTATATTAAGAGTAAGTGGGTGAATAATCACAGATTCAACCTAACAACAGGTTTGATAGCTCGTGATGAACGCCTGATAGCAGCTGGCGACTGAATGACAGTCGGTGTTGGTGATGTTGGTGACCTTAACACGTTAGGTGCTTTAGGTGCTTGTCCTGTTTGCCCTCCATGACCTACTGGATCGACCGGATCGACTGGATCGACAACCACGTACAGGCTCTGTCTCGGATGTCACGACAATGGGAGGTGCAATCGCATTCAACATATAAAACACTTTGGAAGGATAGCAAATTAAATATCATACAAAATAATATTTATTTTCATTTACTCTGTAAAAACCATTTAGTTTTGTTCCAGGTCGGTGAAGATGTCTACATCCTTTCATTTCGGAGATGGTGCTCATAAATTTGACCCAGTATTCCATGTTGCAACAATCTGAGAAAACGATCCTTGTGTGAAGATATGTTTTTCCATATTATTCAATACGTCTTCTATCCACGTGCAAAATTTGAAATGAATCAAAGAAAACAATTTTGACCAAAATTGAAACCTTCAATTGTATACTTTCTAGCGTGTTTACTGTTTAGACAACGACTCCTTGTTTAGCTTTAAAGGGACGTCTGGAAGTCTGTTGTGTTGGCCGTGGGAAAGTGAGCATCGTTGAACATGAAAGGGTACAGCAGTTAACTCAGCCCGACTCGGCCGTATTGCCAATAACGCTTGTTTTTAAACTGGATGTTTTGTTTACTATTTGAACATGCAGCCGGGGTCGTGCTTTCAATCTGCGACCGTTGTTACGGGCTTACTTAACACAATTTGGCGGGCACTATATCTTCAACATAGTTAGTATAGTCTTAAGAACATTATAATTTTATTAATTAATACATAACAAATTTGGAACAGACTATGTCCTTTTTAACAAGTATACGCTACTAATGCTCGTTGTCATGAAAATAAAAGTTTTCCCAACAGAAGTTTTCAATGACGCACGTGTTTTTTTGAAATACTAAATACTTACTAGAGCACACGAAGTAACGTAGTGAAGGAACAGTGTATATTAGATATAAGAAGACTTCAAATATATTATAGTCTTCCTTTAGATCGTTTCCCTTCGTAAGGTCTCCAGGTTGTGATACACAATGTCCATCGGTTTTCTCGTAGCCTACTGATGTGCCCTTCCCAAGACCTCTTCTGCCTTCTAATTTGTCCTATCACGTCTATATCCTTTGTCTTTTCTCTTACCCAGATGTTTGTTTTTCTCTTCAGATATGTGAAGTTTAACATACTTCTTTCCATCTTTGTTTGTGCAGCTGCTAGCTTGTTCTTTGCCTGTTTGGTGAGTGTCCATATTTCCGCGCCGTATATCATCGCTGAAAGTACGCATGAGTTGTAGACTTGGCTCTTCAAGCAGGTTCCAAAGTTACCATTGAAGATGTCGCGGTGTTTGGTAAATGCTGTCTAGCCGGCCGTGATTCTTCTTTGAATCTGATTGTTTTGCTTTTTGTTTCTGATGCTGTATCGCTGTCCCAGGTAGACGTAGCTTTCAACGTTTTCTATATACCTTGTGGTGATATATAATATTATCGGTGTGTGTGTCGTTTTCTAGCATCACCTTTGTCTTCGAAATGTTCATCTTCAGACCTTGTTTTTCATTTTTTTATCAGCTAGCTTCTGCAGCATTTTGTTGTAGTTCTTGCGGTGTAGTAGCGCATGTGAATATGTCGTCGGCGAAGTGAAGATGACTGACATGTTCTCTAATTTCCCAGGTCAGTCTTCAGAATGTAGTTTCGAATGTTGTTGTAAACAGCTTGGGCGATATGGTGTCACCCTGTCGTACTCCTCTCTTGAAGTTGATCTTGTTGCTTTCTTTGCGTAGCTGGACTGTCATAGAGCTGTTGGTCTAGATGTCTTTCAGGAGTTCGATGTACACGTCTTCTATCCCCTGTTCTTGAAGGGAGGTCAATATTGCTTGAGTTTGCACCGAGTCGAAAACCTTCTGGTATTCGACAAAAGCGATGCAGAGCGGGATATTATATTCTCGGCACTTCTCTTTCAGTTAATTTACGACGTTGAGTACCTGATTCCGAATCCTGCCTGCTCTCGTGGTTGGTTTTTGTTGAGCGTCTTCTCTAGGTGTCTTCTCTAGCCTATTCGTTAGTATTTTTAGAGTACTTTTTGTAGATGTTTGATAACAGACATATCGGTCTGTAGTTCTGTGAGTCTTTCTTATTTCCATTCTTGAAGATTATTACCACGTTTGCGTTCTTCCATGCGGTGGGTATTCGTCTTTCTGATAAGCAATTAGTATACAGCTTAGCTAATGTCGTCGAGATGGTATCTTCTCCTGCTTTTAATGTTTCAATGTTTATATGATCGTTGCCTGATGTCTTCCCGTTTTTCCTATTTCTCAGCGCTTCTTCCACCTCCCATGTTGTTATTTCTGATTCTTCTTTCGGGTCGGTGTAAATTATGGAACCCAGTTCTTTTTCGTACACCTCGGTGTACAATTCTTCTATTCGTTCTATGATCACATCTTGGTCTTGTATTTCTCTACCATGCTTATTGACAAGTGTAATCAGTCTGTTTCGGCCTAGCGCCTCTGTTCTTCTGGCTTTCTTCAGGCTCTTGGATGTCATAATCGTTTCACGTAAGATCTCTTGTTTGTACTTCCTGATGTCCTTCACTTTCTTTTTAATGGTCTTGTATATTTCTACGTATTCTATTTGTTTTTACGATCGCCGTTTTCCACCATTTCTCGTCGTTTTTTCATTAGGGCTCGTGTGCTTGTTGATTGCTTTGGCTACACTTGTCACACTTAGTTGGATAATCTCTGTGATATTTTCGCTCGTGGTGTCGATGACGTCAAGTGCTTGTAGTGTCTCGAATCGATTTCGCAGTTCGAGCTGGAATTCTATCCTTTTTGTTCCTATTAGTGTGTCATCTACTCTTGGTGGTCTCTTGTTTACCAACTTCTTCCTGTCAGCCTTTACGTCCAGTTTGATGCTGCTCATTACCATTCTGTGGTCACTTCCGATTGTGACTTGGTTGATAACAGTTACGTATGTGACCATGTCTGACCTGTTTGTAAGGATGTAGTCAATTTCGTTCTTCATTTCTCCATTTGGGCTTTTCCGCGTCCGTCTCCTCTCTGCTTTCTTCTGAAACATGTTACTCATGATTTTATACTTTCTTGATGTTGCCCATTTTACGAAGGTGTCGTCTCTTTCGTTTCTCACTCCTAGGTCAAATTTACCTGTTGCCATTTCCGTTGCGTTTGTTCCCTACTTCCGCATTAAAGTCTCCCATCACTATCGTGTAGTGGTTTGGTTTTACTAAGGTCTCTTCCACGTCGTTGTAGAAGCTACTTATGTCTTCTTCTGAATATCGTAGAGCGCAGTAGCGCAGCGGAAAGAGCTTCGGACTCTCGACTGAGAGAACCCGGGTTCGAATCTTGTGCGGCGGTGTCGAACCTTGGGCAAGTTCGTTTACTCTCCATTGCCTCAGTTCACTCAGCAGTATAAATGAATGCCTGGCTACAGACAGTGGTGGTTATTTGTGTACGAATAGTCTTCGCGCATTAATTGCAGCGTGGCTGAATGCTTCCCAGAGAAATCGAGATGGTGTTTGATTAAACAGGTCTGCCAGGGAGTAAAGTGTAAAGCGCTTTGAACAGTCCTGAGGAGTGGATACTGCGTTATATTAGATAATTTACCTTTTTAGTATGACGTTGTTGGTGCATATACTTGTATTATCTTCAGTTTGTAACGTTTTGTTATTCGTAGAACAAATTCTGCTACTCTATTAACCCGCATTATATTGTCTTTCCATTTCTTGTTTATGAGAAAGTCTACTCCTGCTTGGCCGTTGTTCGCCCTGGAATGATATAGTAGATGGCCGCTTTGTAAGGCAGTGAAGTATTCCTCTCTTCTTCTGACTTCTCCGATCCTGATTACATACCTATCTGGTTTCCCTAAGTTTTCCCTCCAGTTCTTATATCCGTTCATCTTTCAGTAGTGTTCTTACGTTATATGTTGCTATCTTCAGTCTGCTTCCCTTCTCTCGGCGGCTCTTCTTGACCCAGAGATTCTTAGCACCCCCTGCACATAGCCCTAGTTGACCCGAACCGTCTTCTTTCGATGCTGCTGGGGACTCGGGGCCTTGGCTTTATTGTACTTTGCATGCTGGTGTTGTTCGCCTACCCTTCCACGCTGGCCGGTGCGGGTTGGAAAGGGCAGGCAATGTATAGGATGAATGAAATTGTTGTTTACAGCACTCGGCAACGTTCTTTTAACTGACTAGTCTGTATATATTGTGGTTAGAATGTAATGGTCTTATGAGGTCTCATTCAACTAGTCAGCCTTTTTCAGAACATTATCGCTAAGCCGACTTTTCTATGCTGGCCCTGATGATGGTCACTGCCAGGGTGCTTGTCGTCCTCAGTGGTTCTTTTACGTCCCAAATTGAGACGGGACCGTCATTTAACGTGATCTCCGATTCACGAGGGATACACAGTCCCCAATGTTGAGAGCCAGGTTTTGCTTACACTAAATATACTATGCCTGCCCGGTCCAGGTATTGAACTTGGGGCGCCGGCATGCCAGGCGGATGTGCTAATCACTACATTATCTAACTGTAAGCACAGATAAAAGATATGTTTTACTATAGCGTGGTTTCCAGTCCTTAGGTGATTTTCTGTTAATTAATTACTATACTGGTTTCAAAAATGGTACATACACACATTATTATGTATGCATATCTATTTTATTTGTATAAATGTATATACCTGATATGTTTATTGTATGAATATTTGTTATATTTTGGGGTCAAAATAAACTTCTTGTTCTTGTTCTTAGGACTGCTCAAAGCACTTTGCACTTCACCCTCCCCCAACATCTTGGTCATTCGAACACCATCTTGATTTCTGTGGAAAGCATTCAGTGAACTGGAGTAACGGGTAGTGAAATAACTTGCCCAATGTTGGCATAAAGAGGATTCGAAACCGGAATCGGTCGATTGAGAGTCCGACATTCTAATATAGCGCTACCCACATAATCTTAGATGTAGGCATATATTTCTCCAACATAGCAACATATAAGTCTATGACATCAGCTATGTCCTTTCAGCAGCAGCAGCAGCAGCAGCAGCAGCAGCAGCAGCAGCAGCAGCAGCAGCAGCAGCAGCAGCAGCAGCAGCAGCAGCAGCAGCAGCAGCAGCAGCAGCAACAACAGCAGCAGCAGCAGCAACAGCACGCCATACTGTGCATGTTGTTGTTGTTGTTGTTGTTGTTGTTGTTGTTGAATAAACTTCCATTCATTCATTCTCCGTGAAATTAACATAATAATTTGAACTTGATTCCCAATCCTTTAATAAACTGTTAAAGCGCAATAAGTTGCCATTCTGATTGCGGTATCTTGTTCACTATCAACACCCATGTACCCAGACCTAAGGAGGCATCCTCTTGTTATGTTACTGACCAGATATGGGTCGGATAAGGCCGGGGTCAATGGTCAAAAGGTGCAACGTACATGTACTTTGTTCTGAAAGAGTTGAGGTGGAAGCAATCTGAAATACTTGCTAACCGAACGTGCATATTATTATCTTGTAGGACCCAAGCCAAAAAGGCAAAGATCTTAGTCTCAATATCTGCTGATGGGCCAACTCAGGGTAAATAAATCCAAGTGGAAGAAATAAAACGAGCACTTTTCACAAGAAACCAGTTTATTTGACAATGTCTGGTCGTCAGCAGCAGCAGCAGCAGCAGCAGCAGCAGCAGCAGCAGCAGCAGCAGCAGCAGCAGCAGCAGCAGCAGCAGCAGAAGCAGCAGCAACAACAGCAGCTACAATTTCCGTTTAGCACCAATATGTGTCATATAACTTCTATGACACACAGCACTAACTGGTGTCTCTTTGTTTTACCTGTATTACATTGAAACGTTCGTAACTGAATGTTCATCGAAGTGACTGTCAACATTCCGTCTGATGTAGCGTGGTTGCTTTCAAATTCGCACGAAAAATCGGTGCAGGTGGCTTAAACCAGTACGAAACGCGGTGCATCTACATGAGGTGACCTTTGTGGCAAGCACGAATGCAGGCGAGTAAATACTTCTTGCAGAAGCCTTTGAGGGGGGCCATGGCCTCGCACCCAGACTGACAGCCGTTGTACTGTCCCTTGCATCGAAGGACGCACCGCGCGTATATCTTAAGGTCGACAACCGCCTCACGCGAACCACCGATCAGGCTGAGGACGAGCAGCGCGCTTATCTACGAAGTACAACGACACAGAAATGTGGAATTCGACCTATCTTTGCTCGCTGTTTTATGTACACAGTAAACATTGTTTCAACTGAATTGTACACATTGCAGTACGGATAATACATAATAATTTTTAGTGATATTTAAATTGAATCTTTGAGAATTGCATGCGGTTAGAATGATCATGATAACTTTGATGATGATGATGATGTGTTGTTTCCATGATACGTTCTTATATATCTACATAAACTACACAAGTAATTCATTAGGCCAAACACGTAGTGCATCGTACACTAGTGCAAGACTGTTAAAACAAGTGCTTCGTACATGTGTGCGGTGCTGTTACAATAAGTGCATCGTGCATTAATACATAACTATTACGACATATGCATCGTGCAATAGTACAGAACTGTTAGAATAAGAGCATCGTGCAACAGTACAGGACTGTTAAGACAAGTGCATCGTGTAATAGTACAGAACTGTTAGGACAAGTGCATCGTGCCATAGTGCAGAAACAACTGCGACGTAACAGCATTGAAGTATACTATAACATCTTCACAGAGCCTACGTGTTCAGTTGATGCATCACTCACAAAGTTGACAGTGAACGTTATCATTCACCACGGACGGGGTGTAGGCGGAGGAGCATACACAACCAAACAATATGTTTGGAGCTAATATTGCCGCATTCGGCAGTCAGTCCGCCAATGTAGGGCCTACATCGGGTAATATGCGACATTCAAGTTTTTGATCTTAAAACTTAAATAATACATTCCTTTCGCGCAAGGAAACGGTCATATGCCACGTTTACGAAAGGTCACTGGAGGCGATGACTGTGTCATAATGTTTACAAAATTAGTTCCGCACACATTACGAAGTGATAACTGAGCCCCGCCATTGCACGGAGACCATGCGAGAGTAGTGATAACTGAGCCCTGCCACTGCACGGAGACCATGCGAGAGTAGTGATAACTGAGCCCCGCCATTGCACGAAGACCATGCGAGAGTAGTGATAACTGAGCCCCGCCATTGCACGGAGACCATGCGAGAGTAGTGATAACTGAGCCCCGCTATTGCACGGAGACCATGCGAGAGTAGTGATAACTGAGCCCCGCCATTGCACGGAGACCATGCGAGATTAGTGATAACTGAGCCCCGCCATTGCACGGAGACCATGCGAGAGTAGTGATAACTTACCTGAAGCATTGTTGTTGCTGTGGCATGTTACTACCCGTTATTGGTAACATTGCCTACCTGGATGTCTGAGTGTTTGGCGATCAGTCAGTCTTAGCTCTATTGCCGACTCCATTCAAATTTGAAATTTTCAGCACAACAAAAATGCTGCACTTATTATTTGACCTGAACCTGTATATTATTACAGGCGTGTATGTAAAATAACAATGTAATGTTCATTGAATAGTATGTAAGCCTATCTAGATTTGCTGCTACATAACTAAATTATTATTATTATTATTTCGTTAATGTTAATTTATGTTTAAGCCCTTCTATGAGTTTACTATCAGATAACTGTATTCTAACTGACCACTGGTACTTACAACAACAACTTTCATGTCCACTGGCGATAGGTCTGAAGAAAACGAAGTGAATGTATTAATCTTTGCACATTAAAACATCATGAATTCGTTGCAACACTTAGAACGCAGTTACGATTGAAGCGGATCTTTACACGGCTCTTAATGAATTAAGCGGCACTCCTAACATACTTACTAACACGATATGCATACCTGCGACACAGTAGAAAAACGAAGACCAACAAACAATCCCACAACTGATCGAAATACGGCCGACCTCTAAGTGGAGATATTGCTGCCGACCCAGACAGTGAAAGTCATCCCAGTTGGCAAACGTCTCGGTTTTACGTGGTAAAACCAATGTTCAATTGCTTCGATGTAACGACCAAAACGGTCATAATACAACACGTGTAAAATTATGGGTCATGCGTCTGTCTCGACTAACATTTAAAGGGGAAATGAAACGATTGAATAACCACAGCCCAAACATAAGAACATACCATTTAGAGTACATGTCACCATGATTTGACAAGTACAGCGTCACGGTATATTTTAAATCATTTTTCAAACGTAGCTACTATCGGCACAGGGCGCCGCCATCATGCTCCAGGAGCGTGTGGTTGTACATCCGGTTTGATTGGCGAGATGTCTCCCAAAGCTGTATACAGCAATTCGATAGGCGACGCAGCGTAGCTCTCAGAAAAACCGACGAAACGCATACAAACACATAAAAACAGAACAATTTAATGCACTGCGTGGCTACTAGATATACTACAAGTGTTAGTAAGCAACTTTTCACATACTTCCACAGAAGGATTCCAACAGAAAAAAACAAGTTATAGATGATGACTTTGACGTGTTCGCCGGCGGCAAGATTGGCAAAAGTCTGCGGTGGTCACTTTCAAACGCCGATTGCAAGCCTAAATACGAAAGTGACGAGCATAAAAATACATTGAACGTCGAAACATAATTCTTGGTTAAAGTCACAGGTCCATCTTCAGTCGATTTGTTTACATATAACTATGCACCGATGAAGTAAAATTTAACGAAATCGACCTGGAAGCTCGACATTATTGCCTTATTTGGAGGGTGAAGCGGCGCGTAGGAAATAACAAGCCGAAACCAGCTTGTTGTTGCCAAGGTGACTCGGCACTCACGAGTTCCGTCAGGTATCATTACGACCACTATATAGTCCCGCAGTTCTAGTTCAAAGTCTGCATATATACAAATATGACGTATTCAAAATTGAAATGTAATAAGAAATGTGAATGTGATAAAGTACAAATACGTGTGAATACTATGATATAATTGGGAATAATGAGTGCTTGTAATCCGCCGATTTAGTTTACGGCAAGTCGTGCCGGCGTGTTGCTACGTCTGAATACCGCAACGTCTACATCTACGAGTCTATGTTATCGACTTAGTTGCTGGTGGGGGGAATAACCTTCAAAATAATTACAAAAATAAATGTCAGCTACCGTAGCCAGTATAACGTTTTGCGAAATAGTGTCGTCATCTATTAATCAACATTAGTCACAGTCCGGACCAAGCCCTGTCAATCATCTATTGTTGGCATTGTCATTGGAATGTATTAATTTAAAAGAAATAGTTAATGACAAATATTGTTGAAGTTGGACTGCTCAAATACTATAAAACGTAACCGCATTTAATTAAGTGACATTACAAGTATTTAAATCCTTAAAAATACTTGTTATACAGTCAATAGCATACAACAAAACACTATAGTCATATCTGATATAATTAGTTATTGGCATAGTAAGTAGGTTCACATCAGTCAACTAAAGTCAATCACCATGTAGGCCTGATACTAATTTATGTGTCTCAAATATTGGCTTGTAACAATGGACCCTGAATTGATGCTCCAGTTTTGAGGCGACAATTTAGCAAGCATGCTATCATACCAACTTTTTTTCCTGATATAGATTGCATGACTGCAAACACCAATGTATGCTTTTAATAACAAGGACATTGTATATAATTTATTGACTTTTGAATGTAAGCCTAACAAGGAAAAAATGTCACAGGAAAAAGCCACAAAGATTAATAAATATGTATTTTGTATTTATAAAGTTCAAATGTTAAACACATTTGAGTGCACATGCATTTTAATCATGAAAATTAAAGATAACACACATATATCCACTAAAAAAACCGTTGAAAAAGTCACTTGTAAATCGCACTTGTGCTCCAATTTTACTTAAAGGAAATAACAACAAGGCATTAGCTAAAATCCGTTTTCCATGTGTACACAAAGATTAACATTGTATGTAACATTTGACAACATTAAAAAAATACAGAAAAATACGTTTGTAGACAAAATTCTATTTTAAACCCGTCTGTGTAGAGATTCCCGCAGAAAGTTGAAATTTAATGAGCTAGGCGATCACGTGGTATCGTGACGTCAATGCCGACTCGCGGCTTTGTTGACATCTATGCATCGCCATTGTTGTTCTCTCCATTCTCTTGTAACATCATGGCTAGTGGGAGTTTCGCAGAGTTTCAAGTGAAATCATACGATTTTGAGCCACTAGCGGGAACGGTTACAGCGGATGATTCGTCTAATTCCGCTCTTTCCGAGCGTTTCAGCGACGGTAGCGAAGAAGATGATGAGGAGTCGGACAGTCACAATGTTCGCTCATGCAACACCGACTGGTAAGCTTCAACTTCATTATAATGACACATATGGTGTGAAAACTATCGACAACAACAATTATATCGTTTTAGTACGACGTTATATTATAAAATGCGGTGTCAAAGCTGTACAGAGAGTTAGCTAGAGGTTGTAGCTAAGTAGGTCATCGGACGAAGTAATTAATTGTAAACAGACTTGTCAAAGACAAACTTCACAAAGTTACGAACCGTCGAACGTCGTAAGCATGGTTGTCTGGTTTATGCGGATCGAGTTTAGGACGTTATAGCTACTTACGATATCACCCCTCTGGACAAAACCCACACTTTTTTAGTTGGACAGTTGTTCGCGAGATGACCATAATATCATGACATATATAATGACAGCTATAGATTATGTCATTTATGTGGAACAATAATTTTATTACTCTGAGTCTGACACATAACAATATAGCTACTATATAATCAAAATAAACTAAAATAAACATTAAAACAACATGCAGAACAATTGAATAATTATGGTAATGGGTTATAGCCTGAAGGGTTATGTCCTAGACCTAGGGGTTTAGTGTAACCTTAGGGGTCTTATATGTGATATGCTACCAGTGGGTATATATGTGCCCTACGACTATGTCCATAAAAATCATAAGGACATAGCATTTTTAATCACATTTTTTGTGTGACATATTTATTACAAATCCATCAAGCAAGTTTCAGAACACAGTTTTACTGGGTTGAATCATTACAAATTCATCAAGCAAGTTTCATAACACAGTGTTACTGGGATGAATCATTCCAAATGTTGGTAACTGTGTAGACCTGGTAACACAATGTGAATCACCACACGGTGCACAGACAATGGTTATAAGCCAAACAACACCCATGGGAATACTTCCCCTGCAGGCAGATGAGAATATGGCTTCAGCAAATACCCATTGATAAACAAGTTATCTAGTCCATTTTGTTGATCACTTTACCTATGACACGCTAATAAATAGCATAGCTTCACATCTACAGACCAATTATTATCTTTACAGGGCAACTTCCCATTGAGCCGAGAAACTGCTGCACTACGACATTGGTTTGGCCAGTGCAGTTTCGGCAACGTGCGAAAAGATGACGAAGTGAAGACTCTGCCACCAAGAAGTACCTCTCCCTGGAAGGGCAGCAATCTTTCCTCAAGGGAGTCTTGTTTGTAACACCCTCCTCTGTGTCAGTGTACTGGTCGACATGGTCATCGCTGTCACTGTTGCTGCTGTCACGACTAGTCGACTCATTGTCAGAGCAAACATACTCTGGATCTGCAGCAGATGTCACTTCCTCCCCGTTTTAGTCACTCGAGTCACTAATCGGACCAGTCAACAAACTGCACTGCACACTCGTTGACCTCACTGCTGATGTCACCTGCACAGCAACCTGCTCTGATGCACAGACTGCTTGCACTCTTCTCGTGCGAGTTGATGGCCTGATGTCAACCTGAAAGCATTTGCTGCTCCTTTTTGGAGTGGAAGCTGTGACTGACTCAGGTGTGGAATCCTCTGTATCACAGGAATCCGTACGAGAGCTGTCATATTCAGTTGCTGTATCTTCAGATGACCCATTCTTGGTCGATGGTGGACTATCTCGAGCTGCTGCCAGAATGTCAGCAAATAACTGAAATAACAAATGACCCTTATAGAATTTGCCAAAAAATAAATTGTTGTAGGTTTCTGACAAAAGCAAACAAAATCCTGTCTTTTACCATCTTGTCAGAAAGGAGTACATCCATTTGTCTAGTCATTTGCCCAGCTTCCAAGTGTGAACAGACTGCCTAGCTGTGAAAAATACAAATTAATAAATTAATTTCAAGTTGCAAGGTATGTATTGTTTATTCTATGATAAAAACATAATAAATAATTGATATCACGCTTACAGAATCTACATAGAGACATAGTTACTTTTGTTATGTTACACTTTTATGCAAACAATTACCTGGAAAATGTGACAATATATTACTTGTGAACATTTTATTTTTGGTTATAACTAATCATCTATTAAATATACAATATATAGGTTTGCAACTTGCATTGCATTTATTGTTATTGTTTCACAACAAATGACCATTTTCACACTTGGTAGCTGGGCAACAACCCACATCCAAATGTGAACATATTTATTATTTGATAAATTTACTTGATTTTTTTAATAACATTAAGTTAAAAATCAAATAAATTCATTAATGACATTTTGTAACATCATTAGTAGAATCCTTATCCATTGATATAGTTACTATCATAACAATATGTGACTATCATAACAATATGTGACTGCAGACATGAACAATCCTGCAATACTCAATTTTATAGTCACAATAGGAAGCCTGCTCCAGGAGTGGTGTAATAATAATAATACCTATTAGTAACAATAAGTTGAACAAAGCACAATATAATAACAGAAACAATGTAATAGTAACTGGCATATAATATATATACATGTTTATTAATATATGTCGCATCAAAATAGAAATTTAATTATGCTTTCTGTATCCTATTGAACTAGTTTATCCAGGTTTTATGATTGCCAACATCCATCCCATGAATAATGTGGGAGCCGAATAATGGTCCTTGGTACATTTCTGAGCTTCTGTTTAAAAAAACATCATGACTTGTGCCAGTAATTAGCAATGCACCAAGCAGTAAGGTGTAATTACACTGATTGCAATCTATTAAATTGCAGTGACATTTTTTTGGTCTTCCATTCATTCATGTTATATAGACATAAAATGAAAAATATGTTCTATCCGTAAACGTTGTTAGTAGATAATACAAGATACAATAGTTATATTTTTGTTCTAAATATTTATCTCGGTACATACTGTAGTTCCAATTCAAAATGTAATGATAATACCTTCAAATGTAATAGTATATATTGCATGATGTACATTGTCTTCGATATTCAACTGTAATAAAATGGAAACTACGCAATAGCAATATATGACACTAATGTAATTCACCATAGGCCTGTGCACTGGAGTTATGAAAATACAAATCAATAAATTACTATTGAAATATTAAAAATTATATAGTAACAAATGTAACAGTACTTGTGTGTTACAATAGTGTGTGTTATGAAAGCTGCTCTCTACTGTAAGAATTCTATAGTAACAAATGTAACAGTACTTGTGTGTTACAATAGTGTGTGTTATGTAACAGTACTTGTGTGTTACAATAGTGTGTGTTATGAAAGCTGCATCTACTGTAAGAATTCTATAGTAACAGATGTAACAGTACTTGTGTGTTACAATAGTGTGTGTTATGAAAGCTGCATCTACTGTAAGAATTATATTTATTGAAAACATTACTTTTGAAAACTTAAACATAATAGATTATTAACTCGATGAATACATACTGTAATCTACAGGGTGTTCAATGTGGTAACCATTCAATATTAATAATAATTAATCACATCTACCTGCAAGGTTTACCAATTGCAATGGTGATCAGGGTGATGTTAGGCATGGGCTAATTGCATGGGTTAATTATAGTAATAATAAGTATCCGACATGTCACATCCATGTTACCCAGTTCCTGCCATTTCCACCTAGCATGCTTTAATTACCAGTAGATCAGGTTCAGATAACTATTTTAACTGGAGGGAGAATGCAGTGGGCCAGCTGGAGGTGGCTGGTGTATTTGTTATTCATAGCAGGAAAGACCTACAAAGTGCAATGTCAACTGGTAATTAATTAGATTTGATCTTTGAGCAGTTGACTGGGGCAAACACTACACTTAGTTCCTCAGTCAAGTGGAGGAGTCACAACAAAGGAGTCCAATTAGCTGGATTAGCAGACAGGTGCCAAACACTGTAATAAACTGTTTCTACAGAGAATACTGATGGGGGATAATTCTTCAGCAAGTCATTGATGACATAAGACTTTAGTGAGTCATGTGTCAGAGGAGGAGATTGCCAGCAACTGGTTCCAACTATGAGAGTGAGACAGACCACTTCCTAATTTTATAATTTTTGTTTTAAATATCTAACTTATGCATGGTACTTTATGTGTACATACATTTGATGTTGATCAAAATGCATGGCACTTTCATAAAGTCCAAGTATTGTCATTTAAAAAACAACAAATGTTATGTATGAAAAATAATAATTAATTTATGCAAATTCAACGTTAAATACATTTGAAAATATAATTATTCTTCCATCTGCAAATTCACATTGCAATGTTCTACATCCAAGTATTGCTTCTTACGGTTTAAAAAACTTATTATAACAGACTAACCTGACTCGGCAACGAGTATAATTAAAATAATTATTTCTTATTTGCATGTAAAAGTAAATAGATTAATTAAATGCATAACTAACAAATTAGCATCAATTAATTTGCTGACGTTTTTGTTTTATTGCCTTACATTCCTGTAACCATGATAATGATAAAAACAGTCACCTGAATCGATTTGATTACACTATCAAATTTTCCACAAAACTGAGTATATGTAGATTTATTATAGTAGTATCGTGCATAACTACAACATTTAGAATATAAGATACTTAGGAAGAGTTCCGTGATATGATTGGAACCAATGGGATACAATGACAATAAGTTGAATAACTTATTTTGACACTTGACACACACGAGACCGTCCAGTCCAGGCATTATACTAGACCTACAGAATAATAATAGTAGGTATAACATGTAAGAATTACCTTGATTCGTTGCCGCTTTCGGTAAGCAGACCTCGTAAATTCACCACTCGTCGAAGGAACCTGGTACCCCAAAGAAGCCATGGGTGTAGTTGCTGAGCCGGCTGTAGTGACGGCGGCAGCGGAGCCTGCAGCGGCGACTGCGGCACTGGAACAACGCTTGCGAGACCCGCTTGCCTTCGACTCGGGCAAAGCGGCCGTCGATCCTGCCCGTGCCGACGCCTGTCTTCTGCGGATTGACGGCATCAATGCAGCTTCTACTGCCGGGAATATTGTTGGGACTGCATCGCTTTTCAACGATATTCGAGCACCAGGATATCCAAGGGTTGCCAACATCTCCGGATCGCGATCAAAACAGCTTTTCTCAAAATGAGCGGAGCAAAGCCGGCTGTGTTTCGTCGGCTTGAAGTTTGCTCGCTTAATTTTTGCGATCCATTTCTTCAATAAAACTGGATCCGTAGGGAACCGAAAAAAATGGTGTGTTGCTCTATGTTTAGAAGAGTTTGCATTACAACCGAATGCCGCACAATGAACCATGATGATATTCGCATTACACAGCCACCTCTGCTGTCATATTGCTGAGAATGAATGTAAACAAGCGGTCGCTGTATCGGCAGAGTCAACTCTGACGTCACATCTCGGCATCCCGAAAAGCGCGCCAAAAATATGCATATTCGAAAATGTCCGGATGTACAGCATAAAATGTGGAATTTCTAATTCTTCGATTTTTGGGGATTTTTTTGCCTTGGTGGACATGGAAATATATAACAGGATCTAATTTAATATGAATTCAAGCAATATATGTTTTTATTCCCTTTAATATTTGCAAGATTGTGTCATTTTGTTCATAATATATAACGGAAGTATCCACACAACCATAGGGCCTAATACCGAGCGCAAGCTTCGAAGGATCCAGCGAAGGATTTAGCACGCGAGATGACATCGTCCTTCGTGGTAATACAAATGTCACTTGTAGTGCTGTCACGCCATCGAACTGTAGTGTCAAAACATAAAGGAAGCCAGTGGTCGTGTCGCCAGTGCGACACTTTGTCGATGCAGTAGTTAATACTGACAATACTGTTGTTCCATTGAACATTCACCATGACCGTGGGTATGCAAAGTTGCCATCGCAGTCTAGCACGCCTTCTCCGACTGACCCTGACCATGGCAGTTCTGTCAATATAGACGCCCTTCGGATGTCCCAGTCTCACTATCACCATCTTCAGACGATTCTGTCTGCAACAGCGAGAAGAGAAACATTGAAGTGAGTGATGCAGAATATGTTGTAGCATGTGACAGCGGTATCACTGATGATGACTCAAGCGGTTCTTACACTAATGGGAAAGAGAGAAAGTTTGTCATCTGTGAGAAAAACATCATTTCACTTTTCTGCACCTGCTAAAACACCAAACTGCAATAAACCACTTATATCAAAGCCTAGCATCACAGTGACTTGATTTGCAGTGGTTGTGACCACAGAATGTGTTGATGGCCACTCGTTCATGTGGCACTCGCAACCCAAGATTGGTAACATTTATGAGAGTAACTTGTTGATACCAAGCGTCCTCTTCCTGACTGGACATTCATTCACTATGTACAATTTGGTCAACCTAATGAACCTATGTGCCTTGTCACCCCGCCAGTGCTACAACATACAGCGGGCATACATACTGCCAGAGATAGAGGACATGCCATTCAGAGGCCATCATGGCCGGACAGAGCGTGGTCGCATCAGACGATGCAAGATATGACAATCCAGGACACAACGCTACATTTGGCATTTACTTCGTCATGGACACTGATAGCCAACTCATCATTGCTCAAGAAACTGTTCGGGTCACAGAGGTCAAGAACAGTTACTGGATGGAAGTGGAGGGCTTGAAACGCTGCTTGGACAACCTGACTGACCATGGGGTGAAGATCACCACACTTGCCACTGACAGACATCCCAGCATCAGAAAGAGAAAGAAATAATGGTTGTTGCCTGCCAAGAAAGTTGAAGTTGTCCCTTTGATAGGCGCAATTGCCAACCACCTGTGGTATTGCGCATCAGCTTGTTATGGTGATCCCCGCTTGATGAAGGAAATGTGGATCTCGCTCCTCCATCACATCAGGAATTCCATTCATGGACAGCAGGCGCAGAGTTGTACCGGAAGTGCAGTCATGCAATTTATACACAACAAGAAGTGAAAACAACACTGAAGGTACATAAGCCTTCACTGTCCAGAAAGCTATACTGGACTGATGCCTACTGTATGATATAGAGAGCGTTATGAAGTGTGTTCACACTGGTGAACTGGAAAGCTTACATGCCCTCTTCCTCAAGTATGCACCCAACTTCAGCCGTCAAGGCATCATAGCCAGACTCCACTTGGCCACCATTGACCACAACACAAATACAAGGTAAGGCTTGTGATATCAATAGTGTTAACATTTGATGTTACAAAATAATGTATCAGTTGCTCGACAAAGCTGCACACTTTAGAAATCCAGCATTGCATTAGGAAATAAACTGAAATGGCTGAAAATCCCTGCCTGTACTCGATAGCAAAACAATGTTAGGAATACAGTTTTGAAAATACAATCTCACTGCACAAGAGTATGCATGCAAACAACAGATAACATAATAAAAATTGAGGACATTTGTTTATTGTTACTTGAATTGTTTAATTATATATCAATGGAATTGGAATGGTATGCTTTGGAATTGCTTATTGAAATATAAACTGATGCATATATAAATTATATATATATATGATTCAATAATAAATATTTGAATGTATTATGGAATTGGAATTCATTGGAAGTTTAAATTGAAAAGGATGGCAGAATTCGGAACCGATTAATAAATGACATTAGCCGTTTGATTTCGAGAGAGCGAGAGAGCATACAAGCAAGCTGCTACAGCCAGCTATTCTTCAGATATTTCTATTGTTATACTGATTTTAGATTTATCATTTGTTCAATCAGCGGGAAATGGTGAAAACAGCAGACAACAAGCTACGGTATCAGCTGCAGTATTCAAAGTCTGCTGGGTATGTAGTGAAGAAAGTGATGGCGTCAAAGGACTACAGCTTCCGAGGAGAAATGCTAGAGGGCATTGCAGCTAGATGCATGAGTGGCACAAAGCTGTGAAGTGTGCTCCAAGTTGCAACATCAAGTAAGGAGGTAACTCTAGCAGAGCATGCAGGCATCGAAAAACCAGCAAAAGAGGAGGCTGTGGCAAAGCAAAGAAGCGGCTTTACGGAAAACTAGTTGTATCCGTATCAATTCGGTTTAGTGCCACCCAATTGATACGACATCCAATTTCAAATGACAATGGATTTCTATGCTTAAATAACATAGTTTGAACATCACTGGCAGAAATAGAGAAACGTTTTAGGCAAAGTGCATTCTCACTACTGTATAGGACCTCCTAAAGTAAGGAACATCCACTTAAAAGCTTGTATCCTAGTTGTGGTATGCAATGTATTTTATTAGACACTATTCTACGTAGGGAACTTTGGGTATATGTAATTTACTGGAATAGTTTAACCAAGTCCAAACATGTTACTTATAGTGAGTTTTTTGCAACAGACTACCATTCTCAAACATCACACTGAACTGTACATGTATTTGTTCATATGACTCACTGTACACTTTTAATGTGGCTTCTAGGACGTGTGTCACAAAAATGATATGGGCCATTACCATTAAAACTGGACTGTTACCATCAAGTTTAGTAATAGTAAAGTGCCATCTTACAACAAAAATAATTTTTTTGTTTAATCTGTATGTTTTAGCCAGTATTATTAAAGTGTACTACAAACTAATGAAGCAGCAAAGGATTCAGCTATACGTATTTTTTTATATATTCATACTTCATTGTTAGTATTACATTTGACATTATCACAAAACAACATCTCAAAAAGTACTTAATAATAATAAGAACACTTATATAGTGCCATAAATCTAGATAAATCCATTTGGAGGCACTTGATAGATTTTTTAACTAGTACTACAAGTTTTGAATCTGTATCTTGAATAATAATACTTGTTTTCTTGACACATGGCCTTAGTGTTGAAAGTTGAAACCCACAATTATGTAAAACTGGAACTGTAATGGAATATTTTGTATGTAATAATTTTTGTATCACAATATTTGATCATAATGATGACCCATATAATCAATAAACGTGTTACTTATTGATGTACTATATGTGCACAGGACTGACACAGACCCAAATTGTAATACAGTGTCACAGTGTGAAGTGAATAAACTGAAAGAAACATTGAAAACTGGTGTGTGAATTTGATTAATGCATTGGCACAGTCTGCCATGTAGTCTTAATTTGTGAATTGTTTCTCCATATGAATAAACTGTTGATATATTTCATGTTGGCTTCAGTATTACAAATCGAATTATGAATAGGGACATGCAAGACACTACAGATCACATTGTTGTTGCCAAAAATGGGATAAGAAGGCACCGAATAATTCATTCTTCCTTTTGGTCAATCTAATCTTACTTATCCATGGTTTTTATTTTCACTGTACACTCACCTGTATAGTGCAATGCCCATAGCTTAAATTTTCATAAACCCCATTCACTTCTGGATACAGTGCAGGCTGGTATAACACGTCTGTTGCCTTTTCCAAGTCTCTCCCTTGACCACAACGTGAAGTGACGATAGGCGGCTAATCGAATCAATCGATATGTTCTGAAAGTTCATTTATTTGCATTAGTTGATAATAAACAACCGGTATCTTCTAATTATTGTTATACTGGCAAAACTGTGTGTTTTATCAATATCACATAATGAATTCAGTGAATTGGTTCATTTGTTTGTGAAGGGCTGTAATAATTATGATTGTAAGACTACATTTCATGATGTGGTCTTGATAACACACACACATAATATACATAACATTTTTATTATATTAAAAACTCCACTTAAATATTTTTGTATCAATAGTGCATTGCACAATGTTCTGATTATGCATCTATTAATGCATGGTAGTGTGCAATTTGTCTACATTTTTATATAAATTAAGCAAGATGCTTGAACACTTTTAAATAGGGAATTAAACAACTGTATAAAAAGGATGCATACATCCTGTCAAGAATAAAAGTAAGTTTATTAAGAAAATGATCAAAAATTGTTTGATGAAAATCATAGACATAGTATTTTATGAAGATTGAGTGAACCTGAACATCTGAGGTGGGAACAAGTATAATTACTCTATTTAAGTTTGAAATAGTTATTGCTAGAATAATTATTTGATACCTGTTGAACTACGTAGTACTTACCTACTAGCTATTTTCGAATCAACGAGTCTGCACGCAAATCGTTCAATGACAACAGACCGACTTCCAAGTTCCAACACCGCCCTGTTGGTGCAAACCGTTTCGAAGTCGTCACTCATAATCGGTAATGACACTAAATCTAATGCAGGCATCTGCAAGGTCTGTCATACGGTGCTGTACGGCAGCTATATCCCTACAGCACAGCAACTCGATGTGCGTCGACATTGTCATTGGGACGCAGTGTCCACACAAACACCATGCGACATTATTAAGTCGCGTAACGTCTTCGTTGTCGATAGACCAACTGTCACTGTCCGACTCCCACAACTGAACCTGACCCGGGGCCGGACATTATCGGACCGTGGTCGTGGATCGCACACTGTCACTGGGTGAAACCCGTATGGCACAGGCCCTTTGTGTGTGTCAACCGTATCAACCGTAATTTCCGAGTGACAAGTCGAACTAGAGTCTTCATCTGTCGTATTGATTTTCTCCCCAAGTGATACGGAAGTTTTAAAAATCACTTTTAATAACTCGTCTCTACCAGAATCCTTCGACGTTTTTGTCAACAAAATAAAAATAGTCCCGGTATGCGCGCGCATCTAATATTCTTAACTTTGCTTTGAAAACCCCGCCCCCTTCTGGCAGCTAAAATCTTCGTTCGGGAAGTGCGACTTTAACAACGATTTCATTGGTTATAAATCGTTGCCATTTAATTTCACCTTTTTATTTCGAACGCGTATACAAGTTATTTGTTAACATATGGAACGCCTATCGTATATAATAGGGCACCATATCTTTGTTTTCCCACAGAAATGTCTACTAATGAAGTAAACTGAAAAACCCCGAAATTTAACATTGATTAGATAGGAGTGAATCAAACCACTCGCTTGGAACAAAGATGGCGATACGCAGTGCTCTATAGCGACGATTTAGGCATCGAACAAAATCGTTTTTTTAGTTTGTCTTATAAATGAGTACGTTTCTGTTAACATTAATGTATACTTATATAGTATATATTTAAATATGTAGCATGAAACAGCTGCATTTCATTTCCCCTTTAAGGTCACACATCCTTTATAAACTACAAATACCGCCATTTTTATTTGGCAGGGGTGCATTCGGACTCACATTATACCCACACACACACACACACACACACACACACACACACACACACACACACACACACACACACACACACACACACACACACACACACACACACACACACACACACACACACACACACACACACACACACACACACACACACACACACACACACACACACACACACACACACGTGTATGTGTGTGTGCGCGTGTGCGCGTGTGCGCGTGTGTGTGTGGTGAGGTGAGGTGAAGTGTGTGTGTGTGTGTGTGTGTGTGTGTGTGTGTGTGTGTGTGGTGAGGTGTGTATGTGTGCGTGTGTGCGTGTGTGCGTGTGTGCGTGTGTGCGTGTGTGCGCGTGCGCGTGTGGTGTGTGTGTGAGGTGAGGTGTGTGCGTGTGTGTGTGTGTGTGTGTGTGTGTGTGTGTGTGTGTGTGTGTGTGTGTGTGTGTGTGTGTGTGTGTGTGTGTGTGTGTGTGTGTGTGTGTGTGTGTGTGTGTGTGTGTGTGTGTGTGTGTGTGTGTGCGTGTGCGTTAGAAACAACGGGAACTGTGGCATATAAGCCAGATATTAAAACTGAACATCAACCCGAGGTCGTGACGTGCGCTCAAAACGGGCCCTTGAGTGGTCCACTATGCTAACAGGGGTCCAATATTGTCGATATGCTGTTGGTACACCTGCTTTTGTAATGTATTATGGTATTATATTATTTTACATATATAGGGTATTACATATTATCCAGTTGTTCAATAATAATAATAATATAATAAACAAAAAAATAATATTATTAATGTATTTTATATAGCATCATTATGAGCTGTAAGGATACATGTTATATTATTGTATTATTATATTATCAATTAGTGTAATACATTTATAAGTATATTTATCACCAAACCATGATAATAAGTCTCATAGCGAGTGTCTCACCTTTAATTAAAGGAGGTCATCCAACAAAGCAAAATACGAATAACATAGCAAAGACATGCATCACCATGCTCAGTCCATGCAAACGTCAACGTCAATTGAGAATAAAATATAACAAAAATCCCGAAAAAATAGTGCAATAACTGTTTTCGGAGAGTAAGGTTGGAGAAGAAAGGATAGAATGTGAATAATGTGCGGCGTAGGCACATCATGACTGGCCAGGGTCCGAGTGCGCACAATGTGTCTTCGAAATGTGTGATGATGGCTAAATAATACAGGTGGATGTGCAGGGAGCCCGTTTTGGACGCGCCTTTTTAGCGAGTAACAATTGGGTGGTGTTTTGAAACAGCCAGTAGATATACTAATTTTAATAGAAATACGCTCAAATTTAGCAGATACGTAGTCAGATATGTTGCCAGGGTGATCCCGTAGAGACAAATTTATTAGAAAAAAAAATGTAAACGTTACAACAAATCTCGCTTAAGGGGTTCATTTTGAACGTTGTTCCCCTATAACAATAAGTGACAACGTTTTGTATAATCACCCCAGGCCCGTAGCCAGCTTTTCACAATGGGGGGTTCACATTTGATCAATTCAGACTCCAGGGGCGCCACAAGTTCATGTGAGATTATAGTTTTCACAATTCTGAGGGCCCCACATGTTCACATGGGGCTCATAATGCAGAAGGTTACATTTCTAACAGGAGGAACAATGACGCGGGTGTGACATTGGTGGACCATGTGGTTTCGTCTTATATTCGTTTATCTTATATACAAACACCACATTAGCATCCCCAACAGGCCTATAACGAGGTCGTTTTGGGGGTGCGTTTTCAAACAAAGTGTGACTCATATGTGATCTGTGGAGATTGGTATCCATTTTGTTGCCTGATTAAGCCTAATTTACACTCAACTGTGGTCATAAAAGCCAACACGCAGTGATAGTATGTTGTTAATATAACTGAATTATTTACTCGAACCCTTTCGCCGTGTGTGCAATTGTTTTGAATATGTTCATATTAATATAATAAACGAGGCACAGAGGAGTGTGGGTGTGTCCAAGTTATTTTTCAGAATAAACAGTTAAAGTGTGACATTTACAATCTGGGTTTCACTCAATTAATACATTATATTTATTTTATCTGATGTGCACAAGTTATATAAATTATCATAGACATAATTAAGTTAGTAAATTAACAAACCTTTATAAAACATGCCCGGTAAATAGAAGATTAGAAATATTATTGTCCTCTTGGGGAATTTGAATTACATTCTAGGTGTCAAACAGTCAAGTAACATATTCTGTACACCATACTGACTACAGGAAACACAAACTGTATTTTACAACTATACGGAACCCAAAATGGACATAATTGTTAAATAAGGCCCTTCACACATTCTTGCTTCCTCACCAGCGATAAGGCTCCCCTTTCTGAGATCTACAAACATGCAACTAGCAACCACAGTATTTCGACAACCACACAATTACACGATTTCTCATCAGCATGCGCATTTTAAAATAGGTGAAGCTAAACTATATTTTGTATTGGTTAAATACAATTATTCATCGAAATTCGCGTCCCAGCTCAATAGTTGAAAATTATGATTCGTGTTAAGCCAGAGGTAACATGAAAAGCCGCACTTTTCGTTCACTTTTTAACAGAGTTCTGATGATAAATAATGAATTATTTTATATGGCTTAATTTATGTGCTCATAATTGTTAAATCATCGTTACTCCGTTCATTCACCAGTATTTTGTCTGCATCTGTCACCTCTGACTGACTACAATTAGGACTCATAATGTTACGTCTTCATAAGAGGAAACCCTGGGATAGTGTGAAGACCTTCTGCATTGGCTAATTGGATGTAATGTTCCTTTGACACACATTCCTCTAGTGACTGCCCTTTTTATACATGGCATTGGGGACTGACCCCTCAGCCAGGCTCCCATACATTCAGTGATGATCACTTAATAGATAACGGTTCTCCCTTTATCAGCTGCACAAATCAGGCTTTCTTGGCATTCCTTGTAATGCTTGGAAACTATCCAGCAGCTTTTAGGAGGGGGGAGGGTTAACGCTTTTGAGAAACATGGAATACAATTAGTGGTTCACATTTTAAAGATGCAATTTTGAGGGGGGGTTCACATTTTGGAGAAAGGGGGTTCACAAAAAGGGGGGTTCACGGGGTTCACGTGAACCCCCCTGGCTACGGGCCTGCACTCACAAACCGTCCATTTAACCAATCGCGATTCCGGCTGGTTGGTGTTCGGATCTGAAGCGAGTACATAATGGTAGTGACAATTACAAAACCAGCGAAGAGGCATACGAGAAGTTGACACTCAACATGAACTTAACATGCAGTTGAGGCAAGTGCAAGACCCTCGGCCATCCTCTTGACCCAAGGGTGGTAATGCCACACTACCCCTTGAATACATCCTATGCAATGTACAGAGGTTAACTGAATCACCTGCTTCGTCCCACTTATCTTCGTCGGCCTTGATTAAGGGAACCAGGTACGCTCGCGAACCCTTTAAGAACATTTACAGGAAATCCCCAAAACTAGCCGTCCCACCACCATCACCCGCCGACGGTGTTCGTACGAATGGCCCAAACCCATAACGCCTAAATCTGAACGTTCGTAATATGATTTGTTACTGTGGTCTTCGATAATTCTTCTTTTTGATAGGTCGATAAAAAGTGATATAGTCAGTAGCTCAGTATTTCGCGCGGATGGGTTTATAAAGAACGTGGAGTTGTATTATCAAACGATTGCATTTGAAACAGTCGCCAGAGAGAGAATGGGTTTCACGGCGACATACATATTAAAACATGGGACACGATCTCAAACGACAGGAATGCAGTCGGGAGTGTGGATGTATGTCAAGTAGCATTTTAATACGTCAAGTAGCATGTTTGCTCTGTCAAGTAGCACCAAAACGCATTCAACCAATTTTCATAGCCTTGTTTGTTGCGACGTCACCATACCCTTTGAGAACCTGTCATTACCTGGAGTGACTGCAGTTGCTTAAATAAGTAACTGCGTTAGAAGTGGACATCATGCCCAGCCACGATGTGACAATGACTTGTTTGCGCACCTAATTCTATCCAAGAGCTGCTTGTCAAAAGACCGCAGACAAACTTGCGAAAATAAGCCAGCTCGACTTACAGTAGTGGACATATAGAAAACACGACGGACGACAGAACCGGATACACTTTCAAATACAAAGTGGGTTTTTCTTCTTCTTCTTCTTCTTCTTCTTCTTCTGTACACATGTGCTTCAAATTTGAGAATATATTATCCAATGTGATGATTTGATGTTCGAATTTAAGAATTATATAGTGTCAAAATGAGGATTACACAACCAGTATTAAGTTTCGTGATCACATGTGAAGGCTACGTGTCCGCGTCGTTTCAGAACGTATTATAAAGCATATGCGCGCGTGTGTGTGTACGTGTGTGTGTGCGTGTGTGTCTATGTGTGCGTGTGTGGTGTGTGTGTGTGAGTGTGTGGTGTGTGTGTGTGTGTGGTGTGTGTGGTGTGTGTGGTGTGTGTGTGTGGTGTGTGTGGTGTGTGTGGTGTGTGTGTGAGTGTGTGTGCATGTGTGTGTGAGTGTGTGTGAGTGTGTGGTGTGTGGCGCGTGTGTGTGAGTGTGTGTGTGTGAGTATGTGAGTGCGTGTGTGTGTGAGTATGTGAGTGTATTTGTGTGAGTATGTGAGTGTGTGTGTGTGTGTATGTGTGGTGTGTGAGTGAGTGTGTGTGGTGTGTATGTGAGTGTGTGTGTGTGTGTGTGTGTGTGAGTGTGGTGTGTGTGTGGTGTGTGTGTGTGTGTGTGTGAGTGTGTGTGAGTGTGTGTGTGTGCATGTGTGTGTGTGAGTGTGTGTGTGTGGGGGGGGGGTGTGAATGTGTGTGTGAGTGAGTGTGAGTGTGTGTGAGTGTGTGTGTGAGTGTGTGGTGTGTGTGTGTGTGTGTGTGAGTGTGTGTATATGTGAGTATGTGAGTGTGTGAGTGTGTGAGTGTGTGTGTGTGAGTATGTGAGTGAGTGTGTGTGTGTGTGTGTGTGAGTATGTGAGTGTGTGTGTGTGTGTGCGTGTGTGTGAGTATGTGAGTGTGTGTGTGTATGTGTATGTGTTTGTGAGTATGTGAGTATGTGAGTGTGTGTGTGTGTGTGTGAGTATGTGAGTGTGTGTGTGCGTGTGTGTGTGTGTGAGTGTGTGTGTCATGTATAGTATGGAGTGTACCTTTATTCTCGCGCTGAATTTAATTTTTATAAAAGACTTGAAACGGTGTAGCATGGTGATACGATCTGGTTTTCAGACTGTTAATAAACTATGTACAAAGGGACCATAAACGTATTGATAATCGACTGTCTGTGTGTCGATTGAGCATGATTTGCAAACGTACTAAAAGTACGTGCATGTGTGATTCATATCTTGGCGTCGGAGAGAGAAAGAGACTACTTATTTAATCACGCAGTGCAGTGAGAAACTGATCAGTAAAACATGATAAGGTTGACAAAATAACATTTCTTTATTAAAACATAGTATGATTATTGGTGATAATCAAATTGTGGACCATTCTGCGCCGCAGCTCGAATCTGTAATGTTAATAACATGATTGAATTTTAAATTGTTATAGTACGTTAGACATTCCATGACATAGTTTCGCGGTGGTCAGCGCAGTTTGTGCATATAACATGTACGGCGAGGAGGTTAGCGTACATATACCTAACTGCTGTCGACATGTTTGCAACTTTATTTTAAAATTCCATTGAAATGACAACAGTATGAAAGTCACCATTATTACCACATTTGCCCAACAGTCATACGTAGACCTTCCAGTAACGTTTTAATAAACCAGATATAATCAGAGTAATCAACAATGCAAAACAAACAGTGCGGAAAAAGCTTGTGGGATACCGCAACTCCTTAACTGCCACTATTAGTGATTTGTTCTTAGTCAAACATAATTTGCAAAACGGCGCACTGGACATGTTGCCATTCGACACAGCAATGTTTACATACCATGCCATTTGACAAAGCAATGTTTACATGGTGTGCCCTTTGACACATTTGCGAACACACGCCAAGAATATCTTCTTGCAGAAGCCTTCCATGCTCATTTTTACGAGATTCATCGACCTCGCTTTGCAACCGAATTTGCAGGTGTCATACTTTTGCCTGCATCTGGAGAAGCATTCTTTGTAAGTGTTCAGATTGAGAGACATTGCCGTTGTGATGCCGACTGCACCGACCAACAACACAAGCAGGCCGACTAACTGGAAAGAGAAACAACGCGAAGTGGTAGCATCGTCAATACTGGAACGAACGTAACAAAACGAACACGTAGTAGCGTATCTTACAGACAATAGATCTGTGATTTAAATTGTTGGGCTGCGTATACCCCACCAAATGAGTGTATCAGATTATATAGTCGTTTACCCCTCTTAGTAGCACTAGTTGTGTACAACCAACCCCATGCAGATAGAGGCCACAAATAACTGATGGTGATGATGACGATGATGACGATGATGACGATGATGACGATGATGACGATGATGACGATGATGACGATGATGACGATGATGAAGATGATGATGATGACGTCATGATGACGATGTGTGACCGTAGCGTCAGTTAGTCGGTTTGGGTCTCCATGCAAACTGTCTAGCCAACCGTCTCGATTTGTTGTTTACTTGCGTATACGAAAAGCTATCCAGCTTCAATAATACACTTGTCTTGATGCGCCTCTGAGAATTGGCGCAAAAGCAGTTTATTATATTATTACTAGGCCCTAATACCATATGTCAAATGCATGATGAGGTTGAAGGGAAACAAACGACAATTGCGTGGACCTATGCACCTAATAGACTTTATACTATATAACCATTTGCAACTACGATAAACAATATTAAGCCAGTGGTTTGCTCAGAATTTATTTTCAAAGTGGGAGATTCATGTGAAATCGCACAGTTCCCGGCGGCTGACATATGCAGATACGTCCCCGATGCTTGACCAATAAGCGCCAAGAGCTTCGTTGATAATGACGCTGCGGTGACGCATCGAATGCCCCTGTTTCCTCGATATGTATTTGCAGCTACCAACTCATTTGTTGGTTTCTCGTATTTCCTTCGATTCACAGTTACACTTGTAACAATTGATATATTGTCATACAGTGCATCATGCCGACGTACCACCTATGGTAGTTACAGAGCTAAAACAAATTCGGCGACGCAAACTAGAGTAGTATTCCCAGTTTGGCGACTAACGAATTAGGTAGAGTAGGCATTGGTGACGTCAGGCTTTCTATCACAATGGCGCAATTTAACTTATGTGTCTTCATCAAGGTTATTTTGGTAAACAGCTGGCTTAATATTCTTAATTGTAGTTGCTAATGACTAGCTTTTATTAAACATTGTAGATGCATAGGCCCAAAAGATGCCTTTTGTTTCCCTTCAATGCGTCCCGTTTTCTTCTACCTCTTCGTTTTTTCCTGGTAGTTTTCCGTTTGTGCTGCTTCCCAGACTCTCATGTCTTCTGTTCCAATGACTATTTGTAGTCAGCTGTTGCTACATAAAACTATTAACAATAACCCAGCCAGCTTTCAGCTTGCGCTGTTATTTTAAATACAGGTGGATAAATAGATTGTCATCTGATAACCTATTTTTAGCCCATTTACTCGATGATATATAAAATGTTTACATATATTGCATGTAGTTGCGAATCTAAATATCGTAGCTAGCTAGATTTGGTGACCACAACTTGCCCGGATATAAAATACAACTTGTCCGGATGTAAAACACAACTTGCCCGGATAGAAAACACAACTTGCCCGGGTGTAAAGCACAACCTAACCGGATGTAATCAATATGTCTCTCATTGGTCGATGCTGCAAGTGGAACTAAGTCCAATTCCATATTCTCGGCATAGGCGGATCCAAGGGCTTGGGGGGCACGTGCCCCATCTAGACCGTTGGAGTTTCCTTTGGACATACCCGTGCTAGACATATAAGTGTTGGCATATTTTGCAAAAAGTGTTGGTATTTTCTGGCGAGACTTAAGGTGGGGTGCAATTGTTTTATATAGCCTGAAGTGCTGGAATTCTTCTTCTGCTGGAAGCCTCAAGGGATGCAACTGGATGTTCTTTAATAGCTTAAAGTGTTGGTGGTCTTGGCGAATCTCAAGGTGGTGCAATTGGAGGTTTCTGGAGAGCGTCAAGTGTTGGTATTTTGGCGAGCCTCAAAGGGGTGTAATTGGAGTGTTTCCCTCCAGACTACCCTGTCTAGATGCTTCCCTGCTCGGCTAGACGATAGGTTACAATAAAATGGTTCAAGTGGACATCTGACCAGCCTGAGAACGTCGCTCGCACGCAATTATGTCGTAACGACAGCGCGAATCAGCTCGTTCTGATGGTTTTGATTTCGATTGTCAGTATCACGCTAAAAGTATCACTCAGTGCACCTCCTCGGGGTATTGCACCGCCATTACACTTCTAGGTCAATTGTTATAAGAGTGTATTTCTACTTACAATATATGTCTTCATTTCACGTGGTTCCTCTGTTCGTGTACTTCTACGGGCATAAGACTTTAAACGCGGAACTATTGTGCACAATCTCCATGCATGGTCATTGTCAGCATTAAGCGTAGTGTTACCGACAGCTACGGTCAGTCTCGAGTGTATTGTTTGCGTATCCTCGTCTGAGCACTCACCTGAAAGTGTTTCGTGTTGCGTATGGCGTGAATTGACAAGTGCTGGCTCGTGGCTCTGGCCGTCACTGCGCTGTCCACGCCGATGTACCATCACACAACATAAGTCATATTTCCTATTCTATACATTCATAATGTTTGTCTCCGTTTCCCATGGCTAGGCCACTGTTTACTTTGTTTTCCCTCCGCAGTGTCCCTTACCTAACCAGATAACCTTTATGATTTTTGCTTTAGTGGTTTAATACCATTGGAATCAGTTTGAGTGGGGTAAAACTCTGATCTGTATTAGGACCTATGCTACACACACACACACACACACACACACACACACACACACACACACACACACACACACACACACACACACACACACACACACACACACACACACACAGACACACACACACACACACACACACACACACACACACACACACACACACACACACACTCACACACACACACACACACACACACACACATATATATGTAGTATGTTTATATATAAATATATAAACATACATATATATATATATATATATATATATATACACACACATATATATATATATACATATATGTATATATATATATATATATATATATATATGTATACATACACACATACTATATATATAGATATATATATGTGTACATACACACATACACACACATATATACATATATATTGGTAAAGCAAAGCGGGACAACTGCATTAACTACTGTGTTTAATAAAGTAATTGAAATAATTATAGTATAAATATAAATTTCCAGGTAATCAACATGCCCCATACACAATATACCACTTTCCCCAACCAACTTCTTACAAAACTTGTCTCACATAATATGCAATTTTAAGATAAAACATGGATCTATAAAAACCTATTGTAGTTGTACTGCGTGTGTTCACAGTCCACAATGGTAATTCGTGGTCTGGATGATCCAGTGAGAGTATGAGGTACCCACGATGGTATCCTTCATAAACTTCCACAATACACTTGTCCTAGACACATTGATAAGAAAGCCTGCAGTCTGATCATGCACTTCTGATATCACTTTATGAACGGCCATAAGTTCACCTGTCGGTGAACGCCAACATGACATAGCTGGCCAACTTCAGACAAATATAAACAACTACGCAAAGGCGCGCTTTTTATAATTGTCCTATTCTGTTAAATTTGTGGCGTAACCGAATTTTTTATCAATCGATTACTACACGTGTCTGCCAATCGGGGCCTATTTCGTTATTGTTATCAGTTGGGCGTTAATACTATGTATTAACAAAACAAAACTAAAAAAATTAACATTATGGTTTGGGATTGTTTTTCCTAGGTATTTGCTGGTCCACAATAACGAACCTTTTACGACGAATCTCATGAAATTGTAAAGTTCCTTTGTACTTCAGCTGCAATTAATGCAGATTTTTCATTGGTACCCTGGGACTGAGTTAATGGATACCACACACACTAACTCACACACAAACACACACACACACACACACACACACACACACACACACACACACACACACACACACACACACACACACACACACACACACACACACACACACACACACACACACACACACACACATACACACACACATACACACACACATACATACACACACACACACACACACACACATACATACACACACACATACATACACACACACACACACACACACACACACACACACACACACACATACATACACACGCACACACATGCACACACACACACACACACACACACACACACACACACACACACACACACACACACACACACACACACACACACACACACACACACACACACACACACACACACACACACACACACACACACACACACACACACACACACACACACACACACATACACACACACACACACACACACACACACACACATACACACACACACATACACACACACACGCCATAGTACGTAAACGTATGTTGATACACTTCATCCATTGCACACGCATTATAATACGTTCTGAAACGACGCGGACACGTTGTCTTCATATGTGATCACAGAACTTAATGTTGGCCGTGTAATCCTAATTTTGATACTGTATAATTCTTAAATTCGACCATCAAATCCTCACGTTCATATATACTCAAATTTAAAGCACATGTTCTTATGTGTACAAAACAAAGAATACTTTTTGTTTATGAAAGTGTATCCGGTTCTGTCGTCCGTCGTGTTTTCTATGTCCACTGCTGTAAGTCATATCATAACAGTTTACGAGCTGGCAAATATTTTCGTTAGGTTTCGTTATTCGTCCTACTATAATATAAAAAAGATAATATAGAAAAACCCGAGATGCTGACGCAGCAAGTTTGTCTGCGGTCTTTTGTCAAGCAGCTCTTGATTATAATTAGGTGCGCAAACAAGTCATCCACTTCACGTCTACATTAAACATAAGTACACTTGTACTCTTCCGACGTCATGTCGTGACTGGGCATGATGTCTACTTCTAACGCAGTTACTTATTTAACCATATATATATATTATATTTACTAATTCAACTGCAGTCACTTCAGGTAATGACAGGTTCTTAAAGATATGGTAACGTCTCAAACAACAAGGCTATGAAAATTGTTTGAATGCGTTTTGGTGCTACTTGTCAGAGCAAACATATTACTTGACGTACTAAAATGCTACTTAACATACACCCACACTCCCGGCTGCATTCCTGTCGTTTGAGATCGTGTCCCATGTTTTAATATGTATGTCGCCGTGAAACCCATTCTGCGTTATCTCTCTCTGGCGACTGTTTCACATGCAATGCAAACAACTCCATGTTCTTTATAAAAGGATTCACTGGAAACCTAGTCGCCGTAAGTACGCCGATATTATTTTGACTCGTACAAATGAGGCAGATACGTTCTTGCCCAGTGTCGACTAGGACGTAACAAATGATGTCGTTGTAGAGGTGTATCTAAGATTTTGGGGGACAACGAGAGGCCAAGATGGGACAATGGGGACAAGAGGAGAACGAGGGGACAAACTTAGAAGTGCAATCCCTACTGTTCAGTTAACTCTGCTGAAGCATCTATCTAACGACAACGTTACGATTATAACAATTTTGGCCAATAACGGGCGAATGTTTCGTAGGGTAATTAAGTGGGTGTGACGCGCCAAGATTTTTTCCTGAAAGAGAAGATTACCAAAGTCTTGAACGCCTAGTTCAGGTGGTGCCAATGTTGGGGGCAAGAGATATCTTCTGTCAGAGCGTCTGCGAAAATTTTCTAGAATTATGTATGAAGAACCTCACTCATTACTACCAGAGCAGTGGGAACTTGCAAGACCTCATAACAAAGGATTTGATCTAGATTGACCTTTCGTCCACCCTCATAGCCTCTCCAAAATTTACCGATCTGCCTTTAGCTCTCGTTCCCCGATTTTAACTGCTTTCCGTCTGTGTTGTTCAGTGAGACAAATGTATATGTAGCGGCTCGGGCTCGAAATACCGACATACAGGTTCTTCTTCAGGCTCACTTCCATCGGATGCCTTGTACAACTATTTGGCTAAAGCAGGCAAAGCTAAACGTTGGAGATACATGACAAGACACACTTGTCGAACATATATTCCATGTCCCACCAATATTGGAAACAGTTCCAGCCTCCTATGATTTGATGGGGAGTGATGTGAGGTAGTTCTTCTCAGGTCGCAGCAAGAAAACGGCAAGGATTTTTTTAGCCATACCAGCAGCTACTGCATATATTACTACCTCGGAAAGAGTGACGTGACAGAAAGGTAAGTTCTTATATAGCGCAGTACCCAGTCCCCAGGACTGCTCAAAGCTATTTACACTTTACTCCCTGGCAGCCATGTTCAATCGAACACCATCTCGAAGTCTCTGGGAAGCATCCAGATACGCTGCAATTAATACTTGAAGACTATTCGACCACTACCACTGTATATCGCCAGGTAGTCATTCATACAGCTGAGTGAACTGGAGCAACGTGTAGTGAACGAACTTGCCCAGGTTCGATACCGCAGCATAGGATTCGAACCCGGGTTCTCTCGGTCGAGAGTCCGAAGCTCTAGCCACTACACCACTGCGCTCCTAAAGGCTCATTATCAGTCGATGCTTCTTACTCTCTCTAGACCATCAGCATTTCTTGTATTTCCTGTTTGGTATCTGCTACATTGGCATGCTGTCTGCATACATCACCTTCCTGAGGTCAGCCTTCTTGCCGATCTTCCTGTTGATTAGTTCTAGCACCATGAAATGAGCAAAGAGTTAAGGGCACTACCTTGCCTCAAACCTATGTTAACAGGAAATGCTTAGATACCCCAGATCCAACCACTTCTCATACTTTTGTTCTTTAATGCATTGCTTCCTCATCCTACTTCTGATCCTGACACTCCCACCCATCTCATCGTTTTCATAACCATCGAAAGTGGCTCCTTGTACTATGCCTTTTCTAGTTCCACAGCACTAAAGCCATGTTTACTTGCATCTTCAACCTATTCTCTACTAGCTGTCTTAATGGAAACATTTCACCAACCACCCCTCTGCCCTTTCCCTCTCTTTTGCATCATCCCTCCTATAACCCTCTCTAGCAGCTCCCTGATTGACTTAGGCGTGTGATGCTCGGCATACCCCTCCGTCTTGCACACTGATAATCAGTTATCTCCCTTCCTCTTCCACATTGGACCAATTACTCTGTCCGGCACACCTTCAACTGCTTTTCTGTCCAGCTAGCTTTGATCTCCCCCGCTACCATTGCCACACGCGTGTCATCAATATCAGGTGCTCTCCCCGACTTCAGCCCCCTTCAGCTCGGTCTGCACCTCTCTATCGGTAATATAAACTACCCCCCTCTCTCTTCTAAATACATTGGTAACTCAATCTCGGTGTTATTTCCTCCCTGGTTCAGCAGCTCCTTGAAGTAACTTTCCCAGACCTTCAACACTATGTCTTGTTTGGCTTCTAATCACCGTCTCTCCGTTTACGTCCTTACTGTTCTTATCACTGTCTCAATTACTTGTCGAAAACAATTCATTATAGCGTGTTATTTCACATAAGACAACGCAACGTTTTGTCAATTTTTATACGATCTACAAAATAAAATTAGCATGTAAACCTTCTACAGGTGTACAATATCGTGAATGCTATGTTTGCAACATAATTAAATTATGATATTGCTCCTTACCACCACTGACTTGCTTTTTGGAGTTCGCAGTTTTGAATAACAAGAACGCCAGAATTGTTCTACGTACAAAGCACGAAGCATTCTCTGAAGTCCTGAGGATCGAGTTTGATTTGACTGCTGCACCCTTAAACTGTTTGGCGAATGGATTATATGAACAATTAATGATTACATATTTTATTCTGTGCGCTCACATAGCAAATAGAGCACCGCCTATTTGCATTAAAGCATATTTTTGTTAGCTTTGCTCTTACTTCTGCTGATAAGACAGAACACTAGAAGCAAGGTGGCATCAGTTGTGGCTGTGTGACATTACGGGCATATGCACGCACGCACGCACGCACGCACGCACGCACGCACGCACGCACGCACCCCCCCCCCCCCCACACACCTATGCTATTGGCTTTGTTAGAGTTAACTGAGGAAATGAAGAATTAAGAAATGCCAGTTACCTGAACATACTGTCGGTCGGTGTGTTGCAGACTTCACAAAATATGTCATAATATTTATTGCAGACACATTATACACACATATATTTCTAACATCACATAATGTTTTTTATTAGTATAATCATAATTGTGTGTACAATATGGTGACAAAATATATTTACAAATACTTAGTACTCTGTACTCATTGAAATACATATTCAGACACATATATTCATTCGTTCATTCATTCATTCATAAAAACATACATACACACGTACATACATATATACTACGTACGTGCGTACGTACGTGGGTGCGTGCGTGCGTGCGTTCGTTCGTTCGTACGTACTGACATGCATACATACATACATACATACATACATACATACATACATACATACATACATACATACATACACACGCACACACACACACACACACACACACACACACACACACACACACACACACACACACACACACACACACACACACACAGACACACACATATATACACACACATACAAACATGCATAGGTCAATACAAACATAATGCAAACAGGTGTCGCACTGTTTGCTAAGTGACTATTTGTCAGGCGTGCGCGCACAACCAAGTGTTGTCATTTTCATATAGTTCTAAAATCGATGCAGATCCACCAATCGTAAGTTTACTGGTATAAATGACAGGTTGGCATAACATACTGTCGCACATTTCGGACCACATACGTATTAAAACGGCATCCTGGAATGCAGTAAAGCAGTGAAGACAACAACGGCTTCTTTCTAATGATGCATCGATGACGTCAATCAGTTGTATATTGATCACAGCATAAACAGATCAGGTTAATAACACATGAATAAGTCGATAGTTGTTCGACTGGCGCTCTCGTCTCCGTAGCGAACATGAGTTTGTAGATCACAGCAGTATGTGCGTGCATGCGTGCATGCGTGCGTGCGTGCATGCACACGTGTGTGTGTATGTGTGTATGTGTGTGTGTGTGTGTGTGTGTGTGTGTGTGTGTGTGTGTGTGTGTGTGTGTGTGTGTGTGTGTGTGTGTGTGTGTGTGTGTGTGTGTGTGTGTGTGTGTGTGTGTGTATGTTTGTGTGTGTGCTTGTGTGTTTGTGTGTTTGTGTGTTGGTGAAGAAATGTTATGTTTTATCCATGAAGTCCAATTATTTGTGGGTAGCACCGTTATTTCGGAGTAAACCAATAGTTATTCTGTGATTTATTAAATGCTACTGGAGAGCGTAGTTGGTTGGAAACGATTGTAAAAGCAACGTTGCAGATTTTCAGTTCACTGTCGTAATAAGTTATCTCGTTACGAATCATTATATAAGTTTTTCAAATCATATAGATTTCTCATAATGCGAGTTACTCATTTATGAAAAGTGATGTTTCTGCAATGACAAAACGGTTTCATTGTCCGCATGATGGCAATTATGAAGGATACATCGATCTTGTTATCGCTTTCTGTGTCCACAAGGGATGTACTGTTTAACGAGAACGTGTTGATGGGATAGCGCGAATTTAAATGTAATGATAAAAATATATAAAAGGCCTCTTTTGTGTTTCACTTGATGAACTATGGTGGGGTCGAGGGTGCATTAGGGATACAAATACCACTTTCGCAACGAATTTGACATACAAATACAAGTTTCTACCGCTTGTAAAAGTATGAGAATAAACACACCCGCATTATTTGGCACTGTCTGTTTATTGTTCCTATCACGTGGGAAGCAGCGAGGGATCTTTTACACGTAGCTTACGCTATTAGCACACTCACGAAATTATGGCACTTTAGTTACATCACATCGACAGCATAATATTCACATCCGATTTTTATGCAATTAATTTGTTTCGAGATAAGAAACATACCTGTTTCGTAAATCCTTGAATCCCGCTCGTACATACGTTCACAAGTCTCTAGGTATCAGGCACAAGTGGACTAGACGGTTTACTCCAAGAGCCAGGAGGGTTTAATTTATGCTGTGTTTGCAAAACATGTCTGATGGTGGCTTCCGAGATAGAAATTACCGCGGAATCCGATTATCCATGTCCTACTAAATTCCACTTATAATTTTTGTTCTCAAAATTTGGTATGGAAATTGAGGCCCCCTAAAATCACATCCAAGTTATTTTAAATCCCATCGTATGCAAATGTTTATACATTTTGACTAGAAAAAAACCATAATCACTACCTTTATAAACAAATGAGGTATAATGTGAATGCTTTATATCTAGGCCTACTGATTCAGAAATGCGGAAATAGTTACAGCTATTCAATATAGTGACTAATGAACCAGTATGTGATCATGTATAAATTTCGCACGATGAGACTTTCGAAAAAAACATGAAAATTCACTGCTTTGCATATGTGTGTCATGAACACAAATTATGTGTGTTTACTTGTATATACAGTGTAACACAGGAGTATAAGCTACATTTGTACGCCTAACGTTTGGGACCATATGTATGTCAGTCTGACATCCTGGAACCGTATTTTAACGGGAGGTCGGGTAATCGCGGAAACGTGAAAATGGACACACTGTTTGTAAATTATTAGTCCCAGGGCCCGTACTAGCACAAACACAATCAGGAGATAATATGTTCCATTCATTTAGATTCCTTTGTGAGAATGAGAACTTTCTTATATATAATCTGCACTGCACCTTTACTAATGTAACTTCATGTCCTCTGGTCCTTTAATCTTTCTTAACTGAGAAAAACAATTTCTATCAATATTTTCATAACCATTCAATACTTTACACACTTCTATCTGATCTCCTCTCAATCTCCTGGTCTCTAGAGTTGTTAAACCACATTTTTAGGCGTATTTCGTAACTAAGATCCCTCAGTTTTGGTATCATTTTAGTTGCTCTCCTCTGTATTCTTTCTGACATATCTATGTCCTTCCTGCGATATGGCCTCGACGCTTGAATACAATATTCTAAATGAGGCCTAACTATTGTTTTGACAGCGGTATTAGTAGCTCTTTTTCCTTATGCGTTATGTTTCGCTTAATTAATCAAAGAATTTGATTTCCCTTTGAAGCGGCAATACCGCACTGCTCTGAAACCTTCATATCAGCACTAATGGTTAACCCTAAGTCCTTTTCTTTTACAGTAGTACTTAGTACAGAACCTCCCATTGTATATTCTACATCTTCGTTCTCATGTCCTGCGTGGAGGCATTTACATTTCCAAAAATTGAATAACGTTTGTCTTTTTTCAGACCATTTTATCAACCTGTCAAGATTATCTTGTAAATGCTGTCTATCTCCATCACGTTTAATCCTTCTAAGCAATTTTGTATCATCCGCAAATTTCAATACCTTGCTTGTTACATCATCGTCCAAATCGTTGGTATATATCAACTGGGACCTATATTAAGAATAATATAGGTCCCAGTAGTGATCCCTGTGGTACCCCACTCAAAACTGATTTCCAGTTTGAAGCCTCCCCATCAACTACTACCCGTTGTCTTCTGTCAATTAGCCATTTTTCTATCCAGTTAATTAAACCATTTCCTATGCCATGGGCCTTTAGTTTAAGCAGTAACCTTTGATGTGGCACTTTGTCGAAAGCTTTCTGAAAATCTAAGTAGATGATATCTACTGGTGATCCTTCGTCTACCCACTTAGTGATATCTTTAAAAAATCATAACATATTTGTTAAGTTTAACAAGAAAATCCAACATGTGATCTTTAATTAGTCTTTCTAATAATTTGCAAATCACTGACGTTAAACTCACTTGTCTGTAGTTCTCTGACTTGTTTCTGGAACCTTTTTTAAATAACGGTATAATGTTTGCTTCTTTCCATTCAAAAGGAACCACTCCCTCTTCTAATGACAAGTTGAAAACTGTTGCAAGCGGTATGCTAATTTGTTCTTCAATTTCCAATAGTAGTTTGGGCGGAATTCCATCCACTCCAAGTGATTTATTATCCTTCATCGGTACTATTATGTCATATGAAAGATAAGCATATACTAATTCTTAGGAAATGCGGGATTTCGTTCTGTCTACGTTTCTTTATGTCACTTGTAATGATTGATGACTTTATATGTGACCTTACCCATACTGCGTACGACAAATATTCGAAACACGACTATTCTTTGCATTCTTGTTTGTGTAGCCTGAACCTGTGTCAGATTGCTGGTATATAGGACACACTGGGATATAGGACACACTGGGATATAGGACACACTGGGATATTCTATATGCATTCAGATAACATATGGAACATAACTTATATTGGTCTGGCAAGATGGAATCGACAAATAATATTTTAACGGGAGGGAGATAATCGCAAAAACGCGACAACAGACAGTATCTGCGTACAGACAGTATCTGCGTACGTCGTTAGTGTCAGAGCCCGGAGGGTTTTATGTGTTTTATTTGCAAAATTATCTGATGGTTGCTTCTAGTGTAGTACACACATCAATATCGTTTGCACCGCAATTGATGTGACCTCGAATCACATATGTGACCCGCCATTGATGTGACCTCAAATCACATATGTGACCCGCCACTGATGTGACCTCAAATCACATATGTGACCCGCCATTGATGTGACCTCAAATCACATATGTGACCCGCCATAGCGAACCAGGGATTAAGTGACACAGGCCTATTCAGCAGCCGAGCCAAATATTGCTGTCTACGTCGTGTCCTATCAATTTTGTTATTTTGGCAGAAATGCGTACTCTATAATCTCATATTTTAATAAAAAGTATATTTTCCTTGACATAGGCTATAATCCCAAACTAACAAAATACACGCACTAACAAACACACCTATTAAAAAACGATATACGATCCGGGTCAAAATTACCTCATTTCTCAAGATGTCGCTTTTAAAATAGTTGCTTCAATTTTAGTAATACATAAAAATTACTGAAGATATTTCAACAAGTTAGATATATCATTTGCTGTGGCACGTCACATTTATATACGTCACGTCGAATGAAAATATTTCATCATTTTGAATGAGAGGCACGTACAACCATTACTGATGTAGAGTCTATACATACGAATGGGGTACAATATAAAAAACTGGTTTTTATCAGTTCTTTGGGGGAATGTGTTAGACGGCATTGCTATTTGTAATGACAGATTACGCTGTATGTGAGCATACACAAATTGTCCAAATGGAGTCGCTCGGAAAACGAACTGGTTGCCTTTTCATTTGTATGGCATGAACACCTTAGTTTGAGACAAGAACTGACAATAGTGCAGCGGCGGACACGAAAACGACTATGAAATCCAATTGGTATTTTTATTGAGACGTCGTCTCTATCCATCGGAAAGTTAGCATAGGTCAATGCAAACATAATGCAAATTATAGGTGTCGCTCTGTTTGCTAAGTGACTATTTGTCAGGCGTGCGCGCACAACCAAATGTTGTCATTTTCATATAGTTCTAAAATCGATGCAGATCCACCAATCGTGAGTTTACTGGTATAAATGTCACGTAGACATAACATACTGTCGCACATTTCGGACCACATGCATATTAAAACGGCATCCTGGAATGCAGTGAAGCAGTGAAGACAACACTTCAGCATAATGCGGCTTCTTTCTAATGATGCATCGATGACGTCAATCAGTTGTATATTGATCACAGCATAAACAGATCAGATTAATAACACATGAATAAGTCGATAGTTGTTCGACTGGCGCTCTCGTCTCCGTGTGCCGGTCTTATGTTGCGTTGTCTCGCCGGGCACTAATTGAAGTGGTGTTTGTGACACGACCGCGTACACGCCTGGTGTAGTTTCTGACACACATTCTCTATGCTGATGTTGGCTATCCTCATCGAGCTCGCCGGGCAGTCGACCGTGCACTCGTTGTACTGCCGGGAACAGTGCGACATACACTCCTTGTACGCCTTCAACTTCGCCGGTATCGTGTGCACAGACCCGGCGACCAGCAGGAGACACAGGAGGCTGTGCTGTCGAGGAAAATAACGTCAACTTAGTATCAATACCTACGGAAAACACTAAAAATTAAAGCATCTATTTGTATTGCCCGCTGTATGCGGACATAAAATATGTTCACAGGCGTTCCATAGGCCTATACAGCATTGGGTATATGAATTGTTATGATGACAGTCAAAGAAGAATCAATACCAAGTAGAATAACGAATCATGTCTATGGAAAGGACTTATTAAAATGTGTAGACGCAAACTACTATAAACATATTGGAAAATGGGTATTTAGTAGTACTCAAATGATACCAAAAACTGCTATAAAATCGATCAATTCATACAACAAATGCAATAACAGATAAACCATGTGTATGACGATATATAAGGTTCTACAAATAATCTGCGAATGTATTCCGTGTGAAGCTTAGTATTACTAGTGATGGTGTAAAGACATAGTGTTTGCGCCTACGTTGTTATTGTTGTGCACGCATTCTTCTTGTGTTGTGCCCAAAACGATTTAAACCCTGGCTATATATTACTCGACGATATATCTCTTCACTAATATATAATGTTACGTAACATATTTCCAGAATAATCATCGTCACGTCAAATAATTATGACTTGATATATATGCTTATGAACTGTATTCGAAACATTACCACCAACAATTGTTGACCGTTCCATTGGAGGGATAAACATATTCTGGATGCTAGATTTAAATCAACAACAGAGTGACAACATTTGATTGCCTCTATTTTCCCTAGGAAATAGAACGTGTTCTGACACGATGCGCAATGCAAACGTTAATTTTCATACGAAATGCAACAGTCTATTACAACATGTAAATGTAAACGATTTTGCTACTTACGAAAACTGACTTCATTTCTAGAGGTAGCAGTTACTAATCAAAACAGCGCCAGAGTCGTGCTGTCTCATCAAGAACAGAAACTTGGTTTCAGTGGTGGATCTGCATCGCTTTTGTTGGTGAAGCTACTATATGAAAATGACAACACTCGGTTGTGCGTGCATGCTTGGCAAATATTCACTTAGCAAACAGAGTGACACCGATTTGCATTATATTTGTATTAATATGTGTAATTGTCCGATGAACAGAGACGACGCCCGAATATATCACCTACTGGACTTTATTGTTATCTTCTTGTCCGTTGCTGCTCTATCGCGTCGTATATACCAATGTATGAGTCCAGGCGTTGTTGCAGACATAGTCAGGGATTGTTTATGCTGATAATATAATACAGTAATCAGCAAGTAAAATCAGCAAGTAAAAGTCCGACATAGGCTACTTTTTCAAAACGTCATCTTAAATAAACAAACATGAACAATTATCTAAAAACTAATAATTTTGTTAGTGGTGCTCTTAGACACAAACGTGCGGCGAACAGTATCACACGTGTAAAGTATTGTAAAAAAAACTAGAGAATAAAACAATGTTATAATCAATGTTAAATGTCATAATACAGATAATACTGCAGTTGAAATACACACACACACACACACACACACACACACACACACACACACACACACACACACACACACACACACACACACACACACACACACACACACACACACACACACACACACACACACACACACACACACACACACACACACACACACACACACACACACACACACACACACACACACACACACACACACACACACACACACACATACACACACATATACACACACACACACACACACACACACACGCACACACGCACACACACACATGCCACATTATTTACTCTCTTCTCTCGTCCAATAGAAGGAGAACAGCTTGACGCCTTCGACTCAAGTTGCATTAGGAAGATATTGGGCATCAAATGGAGCGATGTCATTACTAACAAGAAAATCAGAGAATGATCGAAGCAAACTCCAGTGTCCAGTACGATCTGCAAGCGGCGCATGAACTAGCTGGGTCATGTTTCACGGGTTCCCCCCACAAGATTCGCCAACCCGGTGTTGTGGTGGACCCCAGAAGGAAGAAGGTGGAGAGGTCGGCTAAAAATTAACTGGCACCAGACCATCCAGCGAGATCTTCAACGAGTGAACAGGAGCTGGAGTGACGTCAAAATGCTGACTGCTGACCGATCCAATTGGAGAGCGTTGACTGCCTTCATGCGTCGGACGACGCGGAGCTTTTAAGTCTAAGTAAGTTGTTTCCATACGACACCTCGTGTCCTGGCCACATGCAAACATATTACATTATTATTAAAATGTGACACTTCAGCGGGGAGCAAATCTGCGTGACGTGGGGACCGTTTTATTAACATTTTTATGAGCTCTTAAGCCCGATTTTGTTTCTTTAAATCGATTTCGATCCTTACCAGTGATATGGTAAACCCCTATGATTGGTATTTGTAGGCATATCAAAAATTAGGTGACATTGTACAGCCAACGTTCATTGGCGATACATTAGAATAGCGGCTGAGAGTCACACATTTGGTGAATTTTGCACTTTTTGACAAAAGCATCAAAATTGGTACATAATAAATTAACCCTAACCCTAACCCTTAACCCTAACCCTAACCCTAATTTTAATCTAAATTACGGTGATGAACATCTCTATCTCATTTAGTGTGTTTGAGTCGACGTCTCGTGGTTGTGATAACAAGGTGAGAAAGACAAATGTAACAGTGGGGAACGAGTTCATGCTAACCATGCCGACATCTTCCCTCGCCCAAGGAAACTGGAGACTATGTCACACCAACTCAGTAAATGGTATAGCAGTATTGTTTCCGATCTCACAGATTGTTGGCAATGATAATGGTTTCAGTGGGACAAAAGAGGATTTCAACGCCAAAATTCTCATGTATTTCAACAGCAAAGATAACCACATATTTGTACATTGCCGAATATACACTTTTGGAAATGCTTGGTTTACACAATGAGCTACATATTCTGATGTCCGCCTACTCGAGTGTGCACGGCTGAAGGTACTCCAGGTCGTTGGTGCCTTTCTAGACTATGGTCACAACTATCTGATATTTTGTACTGATGATTACCTATCCACCGGAAACGTATGACATTACACGGTGCAGCAAATAATGAAACAACATATGAATGGTTCTGCTCCGTATTCTGCGTTCTCTTGGTGGTTGCTTGAGGGTGACAGCAAAATACCTACCACATACAATATATACTCTTCTGACAGTTGCCAACTGGTATGTAGCAAAGCAAAGTTGATTTGTGTGTAAATGATGCTTTGTTGAGGTTTTTAATTGGCAGTTTGAACACTACCTTCCAACTCCACCTATACATGTGATATGTTGACCTTGTCACCACCCACCTCACCAAGGAGGGTGGACTTTCTGTCAAATTCCCAGCACAACCGTCACACTTTATGGATCATTGTCTTATTCGTGATACCAGCCTAGTGTTATTGCTGAGAAACCATGTGGCTTCTGCACAACAAAATGTCCATTCATTAGTTGTCAATAAACCTCAAGATGTGTTGAGTACGTTTTCCATATTGCTGACGGAAACTCGAAATAATACCATTCGTATCCAATGGTGTAGTTCTCTTCACCGGTATATGCACTATCACTTATCTTAGTAACAACTGCCAACAAGAACTGGCATACCCGTCATTATACAGATACTCGTACATGATCCACATATGAATTCCTCAACTCCAAGTGACACTAAAATCATGTTCGTAAAACGTATAAACAAATTACGTAGGACAGCCATTTCGATTGTCAATATAACCTTCACCAGAGGCTATAGCATAAGGCAGTTCTAAATGGATTCACTGACCCTGGAAATGTTGGATTAGACACAAAGAACTCGATTTAAGTGGCTGCGCCTTATCACTGCTCCATAAGATTTAGATTTTGTACGAGTTGACTGTCTGACATCGCTACTGTTTGACAGAGGATATTGCAAGCACACTTGGATTGCTGTTCAATGGACGATTTTATATATGCAACATATATGTCAGTTGTTAATGTTCTTTATGAAGTGACATTTTATTTGATATGCTGAGCCAGTGATTACTCATGCGTGACAACAATCGGCGTCATTACCAACAAGCCTGCCGAACCAGTGTGCAGATCTGCTGTGGACTATTGTCCGCTATGATGCCTGACCAAGCCTGCTACACATACACAGCTTGTCGTGTATAGAAATTGGCCCAAGGGACACGTTCCAATTCTTCACGCATGAATGTCAGTGTTTGGAACATTTTACGCGAACTTGGTATTGCGTCAAAACGACCAACGTAGCGTTGATGCCGAGGTCCAAGTAATCAACTACCTATCTCTACACTATCTCCACCTACCTGACGCATGCGAACAGGTGTAGTCGAATCCGATATTTACCGATGTTGTCTACGATTTTCAAACTTGTCTTGTATTCATAAATGAATGAGGCACTAGGATAACAATATCGGAATATAATGGTTGTAGTTGCGATCTGACATATCTAAACCAAGTTTGTGACAAACTAGCTTCCCTAACAACCAGCCTAAAACCTACAGAACAAGATGGCAAACTATTGAACAACAGGTATAAAGCGCGCATAACCCAAATCATCCCCAAATCAACTTATACAAATCGGTGCATTCTCAAGGAGACATAAAATGAAACGTGTATTATTATCATTACTAGTTCTATTTATAAACTATCAGAAATCAACCTGAAATAAACAGTAAACACAATAAACAATATACATATACGTCACATTATACATTCGAAAAAACTACTTAATGCAACAACAATAATTAGATTGTGTTCAGATAATCACCATCTATGAGACACAAGCCGGGAAACTAAATGCGAAATTTAAACAGAATTCGCCTAGCTCCTAGACAACATCGTGCATCGGTTTGGCACATTCCTGATGTAAACGTTTTATGAAAAGCATTATTAATCGTCATATTCAAAATACATTTTAATGATGACATCCAAGACAAATGCTAAGTGTTTTTTATATAGAATAATATCCAGTCCTGAGGACAACTCAAAGCGCTTTACACTGCACTCCCTGGCAGACCGGTTTCATCGAATACCATCTATACTGTTCGGGGGAAGCATTCAGCCACGCTGCAATTGACCTATCCATCATGTGACCTGTTGCTTAGCAAAACCTCCGTCAAGTCATCAGAAAACACGTGGTGGGTTCGGACATTCCGTCGTATAATTTGTTGAAATTCTGGTCACAAAAGTGTGTCTTTATGACAAAAACATAAGGTAACGTTTTTAAAGTGACAACTCTATGGGGGTGTTCGGTTTATGAGATGTCATGTAGCAATAGTAATGCAATTCACGTCTATAACCATTATCAACATTGTTGGCAAAGGCAATGCTTGACGGAGGTCAAGCGTAAACATTCGACTGTGACGTAGGCAAACCGCGACGTCGTGGATACACCGATTACTTCGCTAAGACTATTTGTACATCAAAATACCCACCGCTGTCTACTTAATGGCAATCACTCATACAGTTGAGTGAACTGGTGAAATATTTCGTTTGAGAGTCGGTTGTTTTAAGTACTACGCCACCGCACCCCTCTACTGGCATACAGTTCTTGGAGTAATACTCGTTATTATATTTACGTCGAGGAGGTGTAATTCTATGTATACGTCTAGTTCTTATCGTATCCTAGTAGTGGCATGTATAAAACGTACGCTTTCCTAATCGTGATGACTTACGTAATCGTCTTCGCCAAGATTAGAATACAGGACCGAAACGAAACTTCTCTATCGTACTATGTTGTTAGTCATTTTCTTTATTTTGTTCCTTGTGGTATAAATCTTCTTTGATTCATCGACTATTCATGTCCTTGAACTGTTTTATTTGTAGCCTGTTTTCTCGTTAGTTTTGACACTTGGCTTAAGGCCACTCAGTCTTTGCCGCGTTCATGTGACCACACGTGGTTTGTGCGAACCTTCCTAACTACCCATGTTGCGAGAGAGTCTAGCACGTCTCCGCACTTTGCACTGTATAATCATAGTTGTGCGTATCTGCTGTGATTACGAAGGCAATGGAAACGGCTATCGTAAGTAACTTCTATCGGCCTGTGTTTGTGTATACAAACACAACAGTTGACCGGTGATTATGTCCTCTCTCTTGCAAGGCACGTTTTTGTTTGTATCATAAAATGTTGCATAGCATAACTTAAACATATATGATTAAATGCCCGTAACAAAGTCAATAAGAAAAGGGAATTATAAATCATGGCAGTGGATCATCGTGAAATAGGCATCACAGAATCACGGGCACTCATACACAGTTGAATTAGCTCTGAAAAGTTATGTAATGTTTAGAATTGGCAGGCGAGAGAGAGGGGGTGGCGGAGTTATTGTATATGTTAAAGAATCTACACAGGCTAATTAAAAACAAATGACAACCGAAGCAGATAGTTTGGTGTAAAACAGTTACTGGAAATTCAACATTAACAATATTACTAGTTTATGTAGTCGAAACATAGGACAGGAGGAAGATGTAAGACTACCAACCAAATGCTATAATGATGGTGGATAAGAGGGAATGTGTTAAAATTGATGATTGTAATTACGGACAGTGCTGGAGTGATGATGAACAATGTGCACTAATACAGGATTGCATTCTGATTCAACATGTTTTGAAACCAACCAGATATGGTAATTTGTTCGATTTAGTGTTTACTTCTCAAAACGAATTAATAGTTAACGTCAAAGTACACTAACCTTTGGGTTCTAGTGATCACAAACAGAAGTGTACAAGTAAAATCAGCAATAAAGGTAAAACGCAGATGAAGAAAAACTTTAACAACGACCTCTATTAAGAGATAGGAAAGTATTTAGCAAATATAGACGGGACTACCTCCATGAAGGACAAGACAGCAAGAGAATGCTAGAACATTTAAAATTTAATTTTGAGGGCGTTATTAAAATATTTTTTCCCTTGAAAAACGGTCACAGAAAAACACCTGTCAGAAGAGGTTATACGAAAGATTGCAAACAAATTAAGTGGAAGCTATTTATAAACATATTGGAAATGAAGAAGGCTACACACTCTAAAAAGCGGCACTCAACTTACCTACAACTGAAGTGATAAATTCCAAACGAATGTTTGAACAGAACTTGGCAAATTATATAAATAAAATGACAACAAGAGCTGCTACGCTTATGTAAACAGAAAGTTCAAGATAAGGTGGGACCACTTGAAAATAACAGCGGAAACATAATATCAGATTGATTTTAAATGGCAAAGGTCCTGAATGACTGATCGAAAACTTTCATTTTGTTATATTCAAAGTGTATTTTTACGTGGTAGTGGCTTTCGTCTAACGTCTCACGCTGACGTCTTCAATACAGATTACGCCGAATTACGTCATCGTACTCGTGAGGCAGTTCATAATTGTCCTCGTCTCAGTTGAAGGGTGTTCTGGTCTTCCTAGTCCGGATGGCTTCCTTGATATGCAGGATTCTTCGGTTGGGTTCCTTGTCTATACGTTTTGCTCACTCCCAGTCTATGGTGTGGTTTTCAGTTATCGCATGGTCTGTAAGGGCGGATTTATTAACGGTAGACACAATCGTTTTTTTCGCTCCTTGTGTATTTCTCGTTTTTTATGCTGTCCACGTCTTTTCTGTGTTCCTCCAGTCGTGTTTTGAGTAGACTTCCTCTCTCCCCAATGTACTCAGCACCACAGTTCTTGCATGGTATTTGGTACACCAGTTCGCCCTGTTCTTGTAGCTCTACTGTGTGCTTCGGATGTACCAACAGGCGCCTGAGGGTGGTGTGAGGACGCATAGCTATTGCTACTCCACATTTCTTCAGTACTCGATGTACTCTCTCTGAGATCGCCTCCACGTACCGAACGACTACTTCGCTCCTGTAGATTCTGTCCTGTGTCTTTTTGTTGATTTTGTTCTTTTTTGCTATCTATCTGACATTTTTCAAGTCCCAGGACGGATAATCACATACTCTTAGAGCTTCTCTCAAGTGTTGCACCTCTTTCTTCTTGTCCACCTCCTCTGAGTTTATCGACTCACACCTGTTCATAAGGGTTCTGACAACTCCTAACTTATGATGTTTGGGGTGGTGGGACGCAAAGTTCAGGTATTTGTCAGTGTGCGTTTTCTTCCTGTACACGATGGACTTCACACCGCCATCTTCCTTTCTGGTGAACTTCGCATCCAAGAAGGGCATGCTGTTGTTCTCTTCTTCTTCTCTCGTGAAAACGATGCTACCCGTGGGGTCTACCGTGTTCATGTGTTTTTGTAATTTCTGTGCCTTTCCTATGTGTACCAGGCAAATTACATCGTCCATATATCTCTTCCAGTTTCTCGGTTGGCAATCGTCTATGCATTTCTGCTCCAAGTTCTCTATGTACAAGTTCACAACAATGGGGGATACCGGACTGCCCATGGCTACTCCAAACTTATGTTGGTAAATTTCTTCTCCAAATCTAAAGTACGTAGTCACCAAGATAAATGTCAACAACTCCATGATGTCGTTTACGTTTAGGCTGGTTCTCTTCTTTCGTGTTTTGTCATTCTCTGTTTTTTTCTGGTGCTTTCGCAAGTTACAAGTACCAGTATTGATCCTTGGTGATATGTCCCTCCTTTTCAAATGAATTTACCATTCTGATGAGTTATGCCTTGTACTTCCTGCTCGGATCCTTCTTTAACTTCTCATACGTCACTTGGTCCCTTAGCATTTCTTTCATTTTTTTCTGATATTCTTTCGTATCCATGACGACTGTGGCCATTCCTTTGTCTACACGGAGTATGGTGATGAACTTCTTTTTCTGTAGTTCTTTTAGAGCTGTTCTTTCCTGTTTGGTTAGATTCGGGTTTGGAGGTTTTGCTGACTTCAGAACTCCCGCGATGTCTGGGCTCTTGCTCTGTAGCTACAACGAACTCCTCGGTCGGTATTTTTTCTGGCGTTACCGCGTAATTTATCCCCTTCGCTAGTATCTTATTCTGGTCCCCGGACGGTTTGTATTTATATAGGTTTACCATCCACATTTTCAGCCGGGTTCCGGTAAGGTCAAGCTCATTCGTTCTGTCTCTCTTCGATTCCATGCGCTGAATATGTTGTTGATGTTCCCATTTTGTTTTCTCTCTACTCTCGGTGACATGTGCGTGACGTTTTGTTGTTCTTCCCTTGGCAACGAAGTGAACAATTTCGTTTTCAGGGCGAATTTTGTCTCCTTAAACGTGTCCAATTTGTTGTTTATCACACGTATTCTCTCTCTCACTAGCTCCTTCCTGGCTTTGTCCACTATTCTCCTCGCATTCGTCGTGTTTATGGGGCATTTCAGACTGAGACTGGGAGGTGTTACATTGATGTATTTGCAACGTAGCATAAATACAAGGTGATTTTTGTGCACGATACCCTTCTGGTCAATTCGTCGAGTTTCCTCACGTCTGACACATTCTTGTCCGTACTTCGTTGTAAGATTACTGAACATTCTTCAGGATAGTTGTTTTTCAGATAGAAAGCTTTCATTTTTTTATATCCAAAATTATTTAGTGCTGTTAATTTGCAACAGTATATGTCATAAATAAATCTTTATCAACAACACAATCACTAGATTCAGCGCACGCTTGTCTTGTGTTCCCGAAAACTAACGACGCAAACATATCGCCTGCACCTGACTGTTCTATAAATAACCAACAAAATACTTCTTCAGTGGAATAGCGCAATCTATGCAGGGCCCGTTTAAATACGTATTTACTTTACTTTATTTACTCATGGGTTCTTTGTGTAGGTGCACGTATTCTTCCTCCTGGCGGTGAGCGGCGGCGTGAGAGCGGTGATGCCGCCAGAGGTGACTACGGACAACTACTCGGACTGCTTGACTCGGTGCAACCATCATTTCAAGGAATGCATGTACAAGTGTAAGGCTCAATCGACGCAGTCGCTAACGCTGAACATGGAGAAAATTTGCAAAAGATTGTACATGGATTGCGTCCATGACTGTGACAAGCTCCTAACGGTGGACTAATTACGGCCTTCGACGAACTAAGCATACCATTTTAGCACACTGTTTCTTTCCAAAGTTCACCTTTGTCTTACACCACATTTTATTTTTTGAAATATAGCCGATGCCATTATCACAATTTTCAGATATTGCCTATTCAGACTCTGCAATATTGATATGATTTCTTCGTGATGAACTCTAGAAAATGCCTTTGCGTAATCAATAAAACAGACATAGTTTTCTGCATTTCTAATGCTTTTTAAAACCATCATTCTTAAGATGAACATGGCATTACATGTTCCTCTTCCTTCTACAAATCCGCATTGTTCGTCACTCATTTCCTGCTTTATTTTGGTTTCATCCTGGCTATAGTAATTTTGAACAACGTCTTAGTGAAATGGCCCATGAGACTTACTGTACGATGCAGTTCAAATTCAATCGCGCCTGGTTTCTTCGGTATTACTGTAAAGATGGATTTTGCTAAATCAGTAGTTGAGCATATTCCTTTTTTGTGATTTGTCTTATTCTCGCGTGAATGGATATTGTGTTGTGCGTCTGTTGAATGTTCATTAAGCCACTTATCTTTCGCAACATTGCATTTGGCTGTACGGCTGAGTACCTTGTTATAGACAGTGGTGGATATTTGTGTACGAATAGTCTTCGCGCATTAATTGCAGCGTGGCTGGATGCCTCCCCTAGAAGTCGAAATGGTGTTCGACTGAACAGGTCAGTCAGAACGTAAAGTGTAAAAGCGCTTTGAGCAATCACGAGAACTGGATGCTGCGCTATATTAGAACTTACCTACACAGGAACTTACAGCTTTTAGAGGACGTGAAGTCACATTAGAGAAGGAACACTGTACATTAGATATCAGAAAGTATTCAATCTCACAGAGGAGAGTAAATGAATGGAACGTATTTAATATATTCCGTTAGTATATTAAACAAACTAAGTAGACATATACCCCAGAAGGGCGGGACACACATATACAAACTCATTTATACTCTCGATAAACCACTTTTGTCCACTTGCCATCTAAAGTTGATTCTCTCGATGGCAATCGTGTTCAATTTTGTCTTCTTAAATAGAAGGTGGGTCTTTCAGGTGATCTAACGTGAATTTCTAAGATTGTCATCTAACGACGGAAAACGCATATGGAAAGTAGACAAGGAAACTATTCGTTTATTGAGAGACCGACATTATTAATCAGTGTGTATCCCGCCCTGCTGACATACTTATGCTATTTTATATATATTTATACTATCTGACATTTAATACTTCCTGGTATTTAATTTACTCTGTTTCTCCACCAACGTTATTTCGTGTCCTGTAGTTGTTCTGGTTTTCCTAAGTGAAATAAAGACATTGTCAATATATATGACCCGAGATCGGAATTGATTTTACGACCAGGCAGCCGTCATAGTACGTCTTTGTAACATGTTGCTATAATGTAAACTCTGGATAAGATAATCTGTATCTTGAAATATACAGTTGTTCCGCATCGGTGCCAATTATGTTCTTGCTTGAATATGATGCAATATCACCAGACAACGCGACGCCAATGCCACGTCTTCTTGCCTTTAACATTGGTCCTATGGAATACCGCCAGACAAAAGACTTGACACGTTTCGCACCAGTACTTGTCTCCTCCTGTGCTGTTCCGTTGTAACCTTACCTCAAACTATAAATACGCACAATAGAAAACAGCCCAGCACCAGGGTTAACGAGTTGAGTTGAGTTGACGACACACGAGGTGGCAATGTGCGAGATCTATAGAATCGATCTGAAACGACGTATCTCTACTAGAAACAATTCAACGAGGGAATGGAATGCGGCGCGAACACCGTCTCTCAACCGAGCATGAAAATAACTGTAGAACTAAAATGCTATAAGTGAAATATATGAATTGAAAAAATATTTATAAATCAAACGGTCAAGAATTATATAACAATTAGCATAGTGCTAGACTTTTCACGGTGTTTGACTGTACTGATCGTTTAATTTTACTAAACACTGTGGTCATCTTCAGCTATCCCATAAGCCAGGTGGTCGACACGACAGCTCTGACTCGCCGAAACTCGTTGAACATCTCGGCTGCTCCCTTAACGGTGTCACTTGTGGATAATGGAAATCGACACCTGTTCATTCTTTGGAATGCCATGCCTGTTGCTGTGCCTTACGCATAATGTGTGTGTGTATGTGCAAATTGTGTGTGTGCGTGCACGTGTGCGTGCGCGTGTACAATTTGTTTGTGTGCGCATGTGCGTGTGTGTTTGTGTGTGTGCGTTCGTGCGTGCGTGCGTGCGTGCGTGTTTGTGTGTGTTTGTTTAAAATGAACACACTGTAATCATTTCAAAACGGGTGCCTCGTGCGTTAACTCAGAACGAGGTTAATAACAAGACGCTGTGTGTGCTTTCTATGGTTCATCCAAACTGTCCAGACTCTCTCCAGAGTCTTGTCACATTAGTGGAGAACAAACATGAAATACAAGAAGAGTAGTAAGAGTGAGTGTTTGGACACCAGAAAGATAGGTCAAAACAAAATATCGTGTGTGTGTTTCGTATGCTAATTTAAACTATTTGTTGGTGAAACATTCAAATTGCGAACAATGCTTCTGGCTTAGTAAGAGAAATTTCATATGCAGTGTATCATCCATATATTTATTATACTGTTAAGGATATTAAATTTATACAGGAGGAGCATAATAGTTCGGTTTAAGATCGTGTATAATGTCTGCATACAGGAACAATTATCACACTGTAGTTCACGTAGTCACGTATATATATTTATGATTACTACAAACTAATTAAATGAAAAATTTAAACAAATACATATGTTTCTCATATTTCAGAATCAGTTTCAATAGTTAATACAAACTATACATAGTCCTTTATGATTATTTTCTTGTACTTGTGTCTGAATGACCTCACTGTTTTAATGTTAGTATGCTTAACATCCAAATACCAGATAATTCCATAGACTTATGCCACATATACAAAGAGACATGGCATGTTTTTGTATATTAGTTGGTAACATGCAGTGGTATGCCTTGAACATGAATATAACTGTTTTGAATTTGACAAGATCTAAACATTTTAGTTTTTGCGATCTGTAAAATAGAGGGGTTGTGTGGTCAAGATGACAAAATTATTTGGTTTATATTACTTCGTGAAAACAAAAAGTGTAAAGAAAATCAATGGTTTGGTGTCGGGATTGAACCGGCGTCGCCCGATTGCAAAATAAATGCCAAGGGACCAACGCGTTTACCAACTGAGCTAGCAGGACTGACATAAATTGTTTTACTGATTTAAGTTGTTATGATAAATTCTACAACTCCTCCTTCGATCATAAATCAATATTCTTGTATTATTTCTGTAGCTGGATACGATATATGTTTGCTATGTATGTTTGGTGTAGACTATCTCCCGTTGGTTGCATCCGATATAATTATTCTAAAAATGAGCTCAAGCTTGGCGAAACCTAGTCGACTTGTAAGTCTATTCGCCTTCATTGTCTTGAATAAAATTGGATTCATGTGGAACTGTAAGATAGCTGCATGTTCATCTATGATGACTAGTGTTTGTATTACATCGGAACATCGTACAATAACTCATTTTGACGCTCGTTTCGACCCGGAAGTTATCCTTGTAAACATGCTCTGAATGCATGGAAAGAGTCGGCCTGATGCGAGTATGAGTCATATGTGACGTCACATCTCGGCATCCGCACGCCAAAAATATGCATATTTGAAAATGTCCGGATGCACAGAATAAAATGTGGAATTTCTAATTCATTGAATTTTTTTTGATTTTTTTTGGCTTGGTGGACATGGAAATAGATAGCAGGATGTAATATAATATAAATACAAGTATTATATGTTTTTATGCCCTTTAATACCCCTAAAACTTTAGTCACTCGTACTCTGTCAATATTTGTACCACTGATTGCTATATCAACACGTGTATTCAAAGTAGAATTACCAAACAACATGTAACTTGTTTTCGAAACATTTAGGGATGATTTGTTTCAGCAAACCAATTACACATTTTGTAAAGAACAGTGGATATCGTTATAACAAGTTGACTGATATCATTGCTTGCACAGAACAAATTAGTGTCGTCAGCAAACAATATATATTTACAAGTCTGGAAATGTTACATAAATCATTCACATACGGTATAAACAGTTTAGGTCCTACTATTGAGCCTTGTGGGACTCCACATGGTATATATAAGAAGTTGGAGTTATATCCAGCATAGCAAACAAATTGGGATCTATTTGATAAATAACTAATTATCCAATTATTAGCCATACCTCTGATACCATAGACATTATTTTGGAAAATTGAGGAAGTAGTGAAATTGTTGTGTAGTTTGTACAGTTTCCTTTGATTCCAGCATTAAATACTGGGATAACTTTAGCAATTTTCAGTTTGTCTGGGAATATCCCAGTTTTAAAAGATGAATTAAAAATACGGGTGAGTGGTTTAATGAATTTGGTAAATACACGTTTAACAATGTCCATACTCAGACCATCTGCATCAATCGAACATTTATTTTTGCAGCTTTCGACTACTTTGTGAACTCCATTTTCATCAACAGATGACAAGAATGTACAGTTATCATTTCGATATTTTTAAATAATCGAGTACATATGCACTAGTAGGAGGTTTATTTGTTTTAACAAGGTCTGGACCAACATTGGTAAAGAACTTGTTGAACATGCTAGCAATAGTTTCTTTACTTTCAATGACTTCGTCATCTTTGATAAACTTTTCTGGATATTGATGTTTCTTCTGCTCTCTACCCATTATTGTTCGAAGTGTTTTTCATGTTCCAGCGATATTGTGTTTTTGCTTTAGCAGTAAAGTACAGTAGTATTTCTTTTTCACACTTCTCAAGATTTTTGTTAGTTTGTTTCTATATGATTTATATCTGTTTTCAACATCACCTGTTCTGTGTTTTAGGAATAATTTATATAACTTATTTTATTTATGGCAAGCGTATACCAAACCTGTAGTTAACCAAGGTTTCTTTGGCTTAAGTTGGTCAGTAGTTCTGTTGACCTCTTTCATAGGACAATATTTATCATAAGGCATCATATGCTTTATTAACATCATCCTCGTTCAGAACATTTCCCCAAGAGAGCCTATGAAGTTCGATGTTGAGTGAGGTACTATTTTCTTCTTTTGTTTGACGTACATTTTTGTACTATGTTTCTTTTGGGTTTCATTCTTATTTATAACAGTTTTGTACTTTAGAAATAGTGGTTGGTGATCACTTATATAATTTATGAGTAATACACAAGAGTAATGCTGTTCAATATCAGTTGTAAATATATTATCAATATAGGTATTAGTAGTACGTGTTATTCTGGTTGGTTTGGTTATTAGTATGTGCAATCCAATGCTGTACATGAAGTCTAGGAATTGCCTCACATACTCCTGTGATTCCGGATGCAACAAATCTATATTAAAGTCACCACAAAAAAACATTGATTTATTGTCATTATTAAAAATTGATTCAATGTTGTCACCAAAAATTGGTAGTCTTTGCCCTGGAGCTCTATATACAGAGCTTATCAGTATATTACTTACGTTTTTTAAAGTTAATTTCTACCGTAACACACTCTAGGAAACCATAAATTACACATTATTTATTTGTTACTAATTTGCTTTCAAAATTGTCTTTTATGTACAATGCTACACCTCCACTTTTCTTTTTTGTTAGTTCGCTCAGCATTAAACATGTTGTAGCCTGGTATATTATTATCTGACACACTATTCGCCCATGTTTCTGTTATGGCAATGACATCAAAAGAACATTTTAAGGCATGTAAACAATTAATTATTTTGTCAAGATTTTTGTTAAGACTACGAGCATTAAAGTGTATAACAGATATACCCAATTTTTTTAAAGCTGGACATCTGAATTAAATCGTTGTTCTGTGTCATAATTGCAATCTACCAAATTGTGATTATATATTTTTTTATCAGGATCAATATCATTTGTATAGTCACAAATGCCATATTCTTTGTAATTAAACGAGCTAAAGTTCAGGGCTGTGCTGATTGGATCAAGTTCATGTATGGAATTTATGTTCCTAAAATCCTCACCATTAACATTGGCAAACGGAAGAAATTCCGTCACATTGGTATAATTAATAATCAGCAAATCAGTATTTAGTTGCCTTGATGCAGCAGCATGTCACATTACTTGTGTCAATACACGGCAGATCACACTCCTTAGTGGTGTTACCTTGGTGCAGCTGCATGTCACATTACTTGTGACCATACACGGCCAGATCACACTCCTTAGTGATGTTACCTTGGTGCAGCTGTATGTCACATTACTTGTGACCATGCACGGCCAGATCACACTCCTTAGTGATGTTACATTGGTGCAGCTGCATGTCACATTACTTGTGACCATACACGGCCAGACCACAATCCTTAGTACTGTTACCTTGATGCAGCTGTATGTCACATTACTTGTGACCATACACGGCCAGACCACACTCCTTAGTGATGTTACCTTGGTACAGCTGCATGTCACATTACTTGTGACCATACACGGCCAGATCACACTCCTTAGTGGCGTTACCTTGGTGCAGCTGTATGTCACATTACTTGTGACCATACACGGCCAGATCACACTCCTTAGTGGCGTTACCTTGGTGTAGCTGTATGTAACATTACTTGTGACCATACACGGTCATATCACACTCCTTAGTGATGTTACCTTGGTGCAGCTGTATGTCACATTACTTGTGACCATACACGGCCAGATCACACTCCTTAGTGATGTTACCTTGGTGCAGCTGCATGTCACATTACTTGTGAACATACACGGCCAGATCACACTCCTTAGTGATGTTACATTAGTGCAGCTGCATGTCACATTACTTGTGACCATACACGGCCATATCACACTCCTTAGTGATGTTTCCTTGGTGCAGCTGCATGTCCCATTACTTGTGACCATACACGGCCAGATCACACTCCTTAGTGATGTTACCTTGATGCAGCTGTATGTCACATTACTTGTGACCATACACGGCCAGATCACACTCCTTAGTGATGTTACCTTGGTGTAGCTGCATGTCACATTACTTGTGACCATACACGGCCAGATCACACTCCTTAGTGATATAAACTTGGTGCAGCTGTATGTCACATTACTTGTGACCACACACGGCCAGATCACACTCCTTAGTGATATTACCTTGATGCAGCTGTATGTCACATTACTTGTGACCATACACAGCCAGATCACACTCTTTAGTGGTGTTACCTTGGTGCAGCTGCATGTCACATTACTTGTGTCCACACACGGCCAGATCACACTCTTTAGTGGTGTTACCTTGATGCAGCTGTATGTCACATTACTTGTGTCCACACACGGCCAGATCACACTCTTTAGTGGTGTTACCTTGGTGCAGCTGCATGTCACATTACTTGTGACCATAAACGGCCAGACCACACTCCTTAGTGGTGTTACCTTAGTGCAGCTGCATGTCACATTACTTGTGACCATACACGGCCAGATCAAACTCCTTAGTGATGTTACCTTGGTGCAGCTGTATGTCACATTACTTGTGACCACACAAGGCCAGATCACACTCCTTAATGGTGTTACCTTGGTGCAGCTGCATGTCCCATTACTTGTGACCATACACGGCCAAATCACACTCCTTAGTGATGTTACCTTGATGCAGCTCTATGTCACATTACTTGTGACCATACACGGCCAGATCACACTCCTTAGTGATGTTACCTTGGTGTAGCTGCATGTCACATTACTTGTGACCATACACCGCCAGATCACACTCCTTAGTGATGTAAACTTGGTGCAGCTGTATGTCACATTACTTGTGACCACACACGGCCAGATCACACTTCTTAGTGATGTTACCTAGGTGCAGCTGTATGTCACATTACCTGTGACCATACACGGCCAGATCACACTCTTTAGTGGTGTTACCTTGGTGCAGCTGCATGTCACATTACTTGTGACCATAAACGGCCAGACCACACTCCTTAGTGATGTTACCTTGGTGCAGCTGTATGTCACATTACTTGTGACCACACACGGCCAGATCACACTCCTTAGTGATGTTACCTAGGTGCAACTGCATGTCACATTACTTGTGACCATAAACGGCCAGACCACACTCCTTAGTGGTGTTACCTTAGTGCAGCTGCATGTCACATTACTTGTGACCATACACGGCCAGATCACACTCCTTAGTGATGTTACCTTGGTGCAGCTGTATGTCACATTACTTGTGACCACACAAGGCCAGATCACACTCCTTAATGGTGTTACCTTGGTGCAGCTGCATATCCCATTACTTGTGACCATACACGGCCAAATCACACTCCTTAGTGATGTTACCTTGATGCTGCTGTATGTCACATTACTTGTGACCATACACGGCCAGATCACACTCCTTAGTGATGTTACCTTGGTGTAGCTGCATGTCACATTACTTGTGACCATACACCGCCAGATCACACTCCTTAGTGATGTAAACTTGGTGCAGCTGTATGTCACATTACTTGTGACCACACACGGCCAGATCACTCTCTTTAGTGGTGTTACCTTGGTGCAGCTGCATGTCACATTACTTGTGACCATAAACGGCCAGACCACACTCCTTAGTGGTGTTACCTTAGTGCAGCTGCATGTCACATTACTTGTGACCATACACGGCCAGATCAAACTCCTTAGTGATGTTACCTTGGTGCAGCTGTATGTCACATTACTTGTGACCACACAAGGCCAGATCACACTCCTTAATGGTGTTACCTTGGTGCAGCTGCATGTCCCATTACTTGTGACCATACACGGCCAAATCACACTCCTTAGTGATGTTACCTTGATGCAGCTCTATGTCACATTACTTGTGACCATACACGGCCAGATCACACTCCTTAGTGATGTTACCTTGGTGTAGCTGCATGTCACATTACTTGTGACCATACAACGCCAGATCACACTCCTTAGTGATGTAAACTTGGTGCAGCTGTATGTCACATTACTTGTGACCACACACGGCCAGATCACACTTCTTAGTGATGTTACCTAGGTGCAGCTGTATGTCACATTACTTGTGACCATACACGGCCAGATCACACTCTTTAGTGGTGTTACCTTGGTGCAGCTGCATGTCACATTACTTGTGACCATAAACGGCCAGACCACACTCCTTAGTGATGTTACCTTGGTGCAGCTGTATGTCACATTACTTGTGACCACACACGGCCAGATCACACTCCTTAGTGATGTTACCTAGGTGCAACTGCATGTCACATTACTTGTGACCATAAACGGCCAGACCACACTCCTTAGTGGTGTTACCTTAGTGCAGCTGCATGTCACATTACTTGTGACCATACACGGCCAGATCACACTCCTTAGTGATGTTACCTTGGTGCAGCTGTATGTCACATTACTTGTGACCACACAAGGCCAGATCACACTCCTTAATGGTGTTACCTTGGTGCAGCTGCATGTCCCTTTACTTGTGACCATACACGGCCAAATCACACTCCTTAGTGATGTTACCTTGATGCTGCTGTATGTCACATTACTTGTGACCATACACGGCCAGATCACACTCCTTAGTGATGTTACCTTGGTGTAGCTGCATGTCACATTACTTGTGACCATACACCGCCAGATCACACTCCTTAGTGATGTAAACTTGGTGCAGCTGTATGTCACATTACTTGTGACCACACACGGCCAGATCACACTTCTTAGTGATGTTACCTAGGTGCAGCTGTATGTCACATTACTTGTGACCATACACGGCCATATCACACTCTTTAGTGGTGTTACCTTGGTGCAGCTGCATGTCACATTACTTGTGACCATACACCGCCAGATCACACTCCTTAGTGATGTAAACTTGGTGCAGCTGTATGTCACATTACTTGTGACCACACACGGCCAGATCACACTTCTTAGTGATGTTACCAAGGTGCAGCTGTATGTCACATTACTTGTGACCATACACGGCCAGATCACACTCTTTAGTGGTGTTACATTGGTGCAGCTGCATGTCACATTACTTGTGACCATAAAAGGCCAGACCACACTCCTTAGTGATGTTACCTTGGTGCAGCTGTATGCCACATTACTTGTGACCACACACGGCCAGATCACACTCCTTAGTGATGTTACCTAGGTGCAACTGCATGTCACATTACTTGTGATCATAAACGGCCAGACCACACTCCTTAGTGGTGTTACCTTAGTGCAGCTGCATGTCACATTACTTGTGACCATACACGGCCAGATCACACTCCTTAGTGATGTTACCTTGGTGCAGCTGTATGTCACATTACTTGTGACCACACAAGGCCAGATCACACTCCTTAATGGTGTTACCTTGGTGCAGCTGCATGTCCCATTACTTGTGACCATACACGGCCAAATCACACTCCTTAGTGATGTTACCTTGATGCTGCTGTATGTCACATTACTTGTGACCATACACGGCCAGATCACACTCCTTAGTGATGTTACCTTGGTGTAGCTGCATGTCACATTACTTGTGACCATACACCGCCAGATCACACTCCTTAGTGATGTAAACTTGGTGCAGCTGTATGTCACATTACTTGCGACCACACACGGCCAGATCACACTTCTTAGTGATGTTACCTAGGTGCAGCTGTATGTCACATTACTTGTGACCATACACGGCCAGATCACACTCTTTAGTGGTGTTACCTTGGTGCAGCTGCATGTCACATTACTTGTGACCATACACGGCCAGATCACACTCCTTAGTGATGTTACCTTGGTGCAGCTGTATGTCACATTACTTGTGACCACACACGGCCAGATCACACTCCTTAGTGATGTTACCTAGGTGCAACTGCATGTCACATTACTTGTGACCATAAACGGCCAGACCGCACTCCTTAGTGGTGTTACCTTGGTGCAGCTGCATGTCACATTACTTGTGACCATACAATGCCAGATCTCACTCCTTAGTGATGTTAACTTGGTGCAGCTGCATGTCACATTACTTGTGACCATACACGGCCAGATCACACTCCTTAATGGTGTTACCTTGGTGCAGCTGCATGTCCCATTACTTGTGACCATACACGGCCAAATCACACTCCTTAGTGATGTTACCTTGATGCAGCTGTATGTCACATTACTTGTGACCATACACGGCCAGATCACACTCCTTAGTGATGTTACCTTGATGTAGCTGCATGTCAAATTACTTGTGACCATACACCGCCAGATCACACTCCTTAGTGATGTAAACTTGGTGCAGCTGTATGTCACATTACTTGTGACCACACACGGCCAGATCACACTTCTTAGTGATGTTACCTAGGTGCAGCTGTATGTCACATTACTTGTGACCATACACGGCCAGATCACACTCTTTAGTGGTGTTACCTTGGTGCAGCTGCATGTCACATTACTTGTGACCACACACGGCCAGATCACACTCCTTAGTGATGTTACCTTGGTGCAGCTGTATGTCACATTACTTGTGACCACACACGGCCAGATCACACTCCTTAGTGATGTTACCTAGGTGCAACTGCATGTCACATTACTTGTGACCATACACGGCCAGATCTCACTCCTTAGTGATGTTAACTTGGTGGAGCTGCATGTCACATTACTTGTGACCATGCACGGCCAGATCACACTCCTTAGTGATGTTACCTTGGTGCAACTGTATGTCACATTACTTGTGACCACACACGGCCAGATCACACTCCTTAGTGATGTTACCTTGGTGCAGCTGCATGTCACATTACTTGTGACCATAAACGGCAAGACCACATTCCTTAGTGGTGTTACCTTGGTGCAGCTGCATGTCACATTACTTGTGACCATACACGGCCAGATCACACTCCTTAGTGATGTTACCTTGTTGCAGCTGTATGTCACATAACTTGTGACCACACACGGCCAGATTACACTCTTTAGTGATGTTATCTTGGTGCAGCTGTATGTCACATTACTTGTGACAACACACGGCCAGATCACACTCCTTAGTGATGTTATCTTGGTGCAACTGTATGTCACATTACTTGTGACCACACACGGCCAGATTACACTCCTTAGTGATGTTACCTTGGTGCAGCTGTATGTCACATTACTTGTGACCACACACGGCCAGATCACACTTCTTAGTGATGTTACCTTGGTGCAGCTGCATGTCACATTACTTGTGACCATAAACGGCCAGACCACACTCCTTAGTGGAGTTACCTTGGTGCAGCTGCATGTCACATTACTTGTGACCATACACGGCCAGATCACACTCCTTAGTGATGTTACTTTGGTGCAGCTGTATGTCACATTACTTGTGACCACACACGGCCAGATCACACTCCTTAGTGATGTTACCTAGGTGCAGCTGCATGTCACATTACTTGTGACCATAAACGGCCAGACCGCACTCCTTAGTGGTGTTACCTTGGTGCAGCTGCATGTCACATTACTTGTGACCATACACGGCCAGATCTCACTCATTAGTAATGTTACCTTGGTGCAGCTGCATGTCACATTACTTGTGACCATGCACGGCCAGATCACACTCCTTAGTGATGTTACCTTCGTGCAGCTGTATGTCACATTACTTGTGACCACACACGGCCAGATCACACTCCTTAGTGATGTTACCTTGGTGCAGCTGCATGTCACATTACAGGTGACCATAAACGGCCAGACCACACTCCTTATTGGTGTTACCTTGGTGCAGCTGCATGTCACATTACTTGTGACCATACACGGCCAAATCACACTCCTTAGTGATGTTACCTTGTTGCAGCTGTATGTCACATTACTTGTGACCATACACGGACAGATCACACTCCTTAGTGATGTTACCTTGGTGCAGCTGCATGTCACATTACTTGTGACCATACACGGCCAGACCACACTCCTTAGTGATGTTACCTTGTTGCAGCTGTATGTCACATTACTTGTGAACATACAATGACAGATCACACACCTTAGTGATGTTATCTTGGTGCAGCTGCATGTCACATTACTTGTGACCATACACGGCCAGACCACACTCCTTAGTGGTGTTACCTTGGTGCAGCTGTATGTCACATTACTTGTGACTATACACGGCCAGATCACACTCCTTAGTGATGTTACCTTGGTGCAGCTGCATTTCACATTACTTGTGACCATACACGGCCATATCACACTCTTTAGTGATGTTATCTTGGTGCAGCTGTATGTCACATTACTTGTGACAACACACGGCCAGATCACACTCCTTAGTGATGTTATCTTGGTGCAGCTGTATGTCACATTACTTGTGACCACACACGGCCATATTACACTCCTTAGTGATGTTACCTTGGTGCAGCTGTATGTCACATTACTTGTGATCATACACGGCCAGATCACACTCCTTAGTGGTGTTACCTTGGTGCAGCTGTATGTCACATTACTTGTGATCATACACGGTCAGATCACACTCCTTAGTGATGTTACCTTGGTGCAGCTGCATGTCCCATTACTTGTGACCATACACGGCCAGATCACACTCCTTAGTGATGTTACCTTGGTGTAGCTGCATGTCACATTACTTGTGACCATACACGGCCAGATCACACTCCTTAGTGATGTAACCTTGGTGCAGCTGTATGTCACATTACTTGTGACCATACATGGCCAGATCACACTCCTTAGTGGTGTTACCTTGGTGCAGCTGTATGTCACATTACTTGTGACTATACACGGCCAGACCACACTCCTTAGTGGTGTTACCTTGGTGCAGCTGTATGTCACATTACTTGTGACTATATACGGCCAGATCACACTCCTTAGTGATGTTACCTTGGTGCAGCTGTATGTCATATTTCTTGTGACCATGCACGGCCAGATCACACTCCTTAGTGATGTTACATTGGTGCAGCTGCATGTCACATTACGTGTGACCATACACGGCCAGACCACACTCCTTAGTACTGTTACCTTGGTGCAGCTGTATGTCACATTACTTGTGACCATACACGGCCAGACCACACTCCTTAGTGATGTTACCTTGGTGCAGCTGCATGTCACATTACTTGTGACCATACACGGCCAGATCACACTCCTTAGTGGCGTTACCTTGGTGCAGCTGTATGTCACATTACTTGTGACCATAAACGGCCATATCACACTCCTTAGTGGCGTTACCTTGGTGTAGCTGTATGTAACATTACTTGTGACCATACACGGTCATATCACACTCCTTAGTGATGTTACCTTGGTGCAGCTGTATGTCACATTACTTGTGACCATACACGGCCAGATCACACTCCTTAGTGATGTTACCTTGGTGCAGCTGCATGTCACATTACTTGTGAACATACACGGCCAGATCACACTCCTTAGTGATGTTACCTTAGTGCAGCTGCATGACACATTACTTGTGACCATACACGGCCATATCACACTCCTTAGTGATGTTTCCTTGGTGCAGCTGCATGTCCCATTACTTGTGACCATACACGGCCAGATCACACTCCTTAGTGATGTTACCTTGATGCAGCTGTATGTCACATTACTTGTGACCATACACGGCCAGATCACACTCCTTAGAGATGTTACCTTGGTGTAGCTGCATGTCACATTACTTGTGACCATACACGGCCAGATCACACTCCTTAGTGATATAACCTTGGTGCAGCTGTATGTCACATTACTTGTGACCACACACGGCCAGATCACACTCCTTAGTGATATTACCTTGATGCAGCTGTATGTCACATTACTTGTGACCTTAAACGGCCAGACCACACTCCTTAGTGGTGTTACCTTGGTGCAGCTGCATGTCACATTACTTGTGACCATACACGGCCAGATCACACTCCTTAGTGATGTTACCTTGTTGCAGCTGTATGTCACATTACTTGCGACCATACACGGACAGATCACACTCCTTAGTGATGTTACCTTGGTGCAGCTGCATGTCACATTACTTGTGACCATACACGGCCAGACCACACTCCTTAGTGATGTTACCTTGTTGCAGCTGTATGTCACATTACTTATGAACATACAATGACAGATCACACACCTTAGTGATGTTATCTTGGTGCAGCTGCATGTCACATTACTTGTGACCATACACGGCCAGACCACACTCCTTAGTGGTGTTACCTTGGTGCAGCTGTATGTCACATCACTTGTGAACATACAATGACAGATCACACACCTTAGTGATGTTACCTTGGTGCAGCGGCATGTCACATTACTTGTGACCATGCACGGCCAGATCACACTCCTTAGTGATGTTACCTTCGTGCAGCTGTATGTCACATTACTTGTGACCACACACGGCCAGATCACACTCCTTAGTGATGTTACCTTGGTGCAGCTGCATGTCACATTACTTGTGACCATAAACGGCCAGACCACACTCCTTAGTGGTGTTACCTTGGTGCAGCTGCATGTCACATTACTTGTGACCATACACGGCCAGATCACACACCTTAGTGATGTTACCTTGGTGCAGCTGCATGTCACATTACTTGTGACCATACACGGCCAGACCACACTCCTTAGTGGTGTTACCTTGGTGCAGCTGTATGTCACATTACTTGTGACTATACACGGCCAGATCACACTCCTTAGTGATGTTACCTTGGTGCAGCTGCATGTCACATTACTTGTGACCATACACGGCCAGATAACACTCTTTAGTGATGTTATCTTGGTGCAGCTGTATGTCACATTACTTGAGACCACACACGGCCAGATTACACTCCTTAGTGATGTTACCTTGGTGCAGATGTATGTCACATTACTTGTGATCATACACGGCCAGATCACACTCCTTAGTGGTGTTACCTTGGTGCAGCTGTATGTCACATTACTTGTGATCATACACGGCCAGATCACACTCCTTAGTGATGTTACCTTGGTGTAGCTGCATGTCACATTACTTGTGACCATACACGGCCAGATCACACTCCTTAGTGGTGTTACCTTGGTGCAGCTGTATGTCACATTACTTGTGACTATACACGGCCAGACCACACTCCTTAGTGGTGTTACCTTGGTGCAGCTGTATGTCACATTACTTGTGACTATATACGGCCAGATCACACTCCTTAGTGATGTTACCTTGGTGCAGCTGTATGTCACATTACTTGTGACCATGCACGGCCAGATCACACTCCTTAGTGATGTTACATTGGTGCAGCTGCATGTCACATTACTTGTGACCATACACGGCCAGACCACACTCCTTAGTACTGTTACCTTGGTGCAGCTGTATGTCACATTACTTGTGACCATACACGGCCAGACCACACTCCTTAGTGATGTTACCTTGGTGCAGCTGCATGTCACATTACTTGTGACCATACACGGCCAGATCACACTCCTTAGTGGCGTTACCTTGGTGCAGCTGTATGTCACATTACTTGTGACCATACACGGCCAGATCACACTCCTTAGTGGCGTTACCTTGGTGTAGCTGTATGTAACATTACTTGTGACCATACACGGTCATATCACACTCCTTAGTGATGTTACCTTGGTGCAGCTGTATGTCACATTACTTGTGACCATACACGGCCAGATCACACTCCTTAGTGATGTTACCTTGGTGCAGCTGCATGTCACATTACTTGTGAACATACACGGCCAGATCACACTCCTTAGTGATGTTACCTTAGTGCAGCTGCATGTCACATTACTTGTGACCATACACGGCCATATCACACTCCTTAGTGATGTTTCCTTGGTGCAGCTGCATGTCCCATTACTTGTGACCATACACGGCCAGATCACACTCCTTAGTGATGTTACCTTGATGCAGCTGTATGTCACATTACTTGTGACCACACACGGCCAGATCACACTCCTTAGTGATATTACCTTGATGCAGCTGTATGTCACATTACTTGTGACCATAAACGGCCAGACCACACTCCTTAGTGGTGTTACCTTGGTGCAGCTGCATGTCACATTACTTGTGACCACACACGGCCAGATCACACTCCTTAGTGATGTTACCTTGTTGCAGCTGTATGTCACATTACTTGTGACCATACACGGACAGATCACACTCCTTAGTGATGTTACCTTGGTGCAGCTGCATGTCACATTACTTGTGACCATACACGGCCAGACCACACTCCTTAGTGATGTTACCTTGTTGCAGCTGTATGTCACATTACTTGTGAACATACAATGACAGATCACACACCTTAGTGATGTTACCTTGGTGCAACTGCATGTCACATTACTTGTGACCATACACGGCCAGACCACACTCCTTAGTGGTGTTACCTTGGTGCAGCTGTATGTCACATTACTTGTGACTATACACGGCCAGATCACACTCCTTAGTGATGTTACCTTGGTGCAGCTGCATGTCACATTACTTGTGACCATACACGGCCAGATCACACTCTTTAGTGATGTTATCTTGGTGCAGCTGTATGTCACATTACTTGTGACAACACACGGCCAGATCACACTCCTTAGTGGTGTTACCTTGGTGCAGCTGTATGTCACATTACTTGTGATCATACACGGTCAGATCACACTCCTTAGTGATGTTACTTTGGTGCAGCTGCATGTCCCATTACTTGTGACCATACACGGCCAGATCACACTCCTTAGTGATGTTACCTTGGTGTAGCTGCATGTCACATTACTTGTGACCATACACGGCCAGATCACACTCCTTAGTGTTGTAACCTTGGTGCAGCTGTATGTCACATTACTTGTGATCATACACGGCCAGATCACACTCCTTAGTGATGTTACTTTGGTGCAGCTGCATGTCCCATTACTTGTGACCATACACGGCCAGATCACACTCCTTAGTGGTGTTACCTTGGTGCAGCTGTATGTCACATTACTTGTGACTATACACGGCCAGACCACACTCCTTAGTGGTGTTACCTTGGTGCAGCTGTATGTCACATTACTTGTGACTATATAAGGCCAGATCACACTCCTTAGTGATGTTACCTTGGTGCAGCTGTATGTCACATTACTTGTGACCATGCACGGCCAGACCACACTCCTTAGTACTGTTACCTTGGTGCAGCTGTATGTCACATTACTTGTGACCATACACGGCCAGACCACACTCCTTAGTGATGTTACCTTGGTGCAGCTGCATGTCACATTACTTGTGACCATACACGGCCAGATCACACTCCTTAGTGGCTTTACCTTGGTGCAGCTGTATGTCACATTACTTGTGACCATACACGGCCAGATCACACTCCTTAGTGGCGTTACCTTGGTGTAGCTGTATGTAACATTACTTGTGACCATACACGGTCATATCACACTCCTTAGTGATGTTACCTTGGTGCAGCTGTATGTCACATTACTTGTGACCATACACGGCCAGATCACACTCCTTAGTGATGTTACCTTGGTGCAGCTGCATGTCACATTACTTGTGAACATACACGGCCAGATCACACTCCTTAGTGATGTTACCTTAGTGTAGCTGCATGTCACATTACTTGTGACCATACACGGTCAGATCACACTCCTTAGTGATGTTACCTTGGTGCAGCTGTATGTCACATTACTTGTTTCCACACACGGCCAGATCACACTCTTTAGTGGTGTTACCTTGGTGCAGCTGTATGTCACATTACTTGTGACCATACACGGCCAGATCACACTCTTTAGTGGTGTTACCTTGGTGCAGCTGTATGTCACATTACTTGTGACCATACACGGCCAGATCACACTCTTTAATGGTGTTACCTTGGTGCAGCTGTATGTCACATTACTTGTGACCATACATGGCCAGATCACACTCTTTAGATTTGTTACCTTGGTGCAGCTGTATGTCACATTACTTGTGACCATACACGGCCAGATCACACTCTTTAATGGTGTTACCTTGGTGCAGCTGTATGTCACATTACTTGTGACCATACACGGCCAGATCACACTCCTTAGTGGTGTTACCTTGGTGCAGCTGTATGTCACATTACTTGTGACCATACACGGCCAGATCACACTCCGTAATGATGTTACCTTGGTGAATCTGTATGTCTCATTACTTGTGACCATACACGGCCAGATCACACTCCTTAGTGATGTTACTTTAATGCAGCTGTATGTCACATTACTTGTGACCGTACACGGCCAGATCACACTCCTTAGTGATGTTACTTTAGTGCAGCTGTATGTCACATTACTTGTGACCATACACTGCCAGATCACACTCTTTAGTGGTTTTACCTTGGTGCAGCTGTATGTCACATTACTTGTGACCATACACGGACATATCACACTCTTTAGTGGTGTTACCTTGGTGTAGCTGTATGTCACATTACTTGTGACCATACATGGCCAGATCACACTCCTTTTTAGTGATGTTACGTTGTTGCAGCTGTATGTCCCATTACTTGTGACCATACACGGCCAGATCACACTCGTTAGTGATGTTACCTTGGTGCATCTGTATGTCACATTACGTGTGACCATACACGGCCAGATCACACTCCTTAGTGATGTTACCTTGGTGCAGCTGCATGTCACATTACTTGTGACCATACACGGCCAGATCACACTCCTTAGTGATGTTACCTTGGTGCAGCTGCATGTCACATTACTTGTGACCATAAAAGGCCAGACCACACTCCTTAGTGATGTTACCTTGGTGCAGCTGCATGTCACATTACTTGTGACCATAAAAGGCCAGACCACACTCCTTAGTGGTGTTACCTTGGTGCAGCTGCATGTCACATTACTTGTGACCATACACGGCCAGGTCACACTCCTTAGTGATGTTACCTTGGTGCAGCTGTATGTCACATTACTTGTGTCCACACACGGCCAGATCACACTCTTTAGTGGTGTTACCTTGGTCCAGCTGTATGTCACATTACTTGTGACCATACACGGCCAGATCACACTCCGTAGTGATGTTACCTTGGTGCATCTGTATGTCTCATTACTTGTGACCGTACACGGCCAGATCACACTCCTTAGTGATGTTACTTTAGTGCAGCTGTATGTCACATTACTTGTGACCATACACGGCCAGATCACACTCTTTGGTAATGTTACCTTGGTGCAGCTGCATGTCACATTACTTGTGACCATACACGGCCAGATCACACTCCTTAGTGATGTTGATAACTGTTCCATTGTTGTTTTTGATCATGGTCTTTCCTGTTGCTGTTCAGCAGTCCGAAATCTTCCGTTCTTTCTTTAATTGTCTCGTCTGGAAAGCCAGCGCAGCACGCGCCAATGTCAAGTCCTCGTTCTCGAAGACCGTTGACCCATTTTTTTGCTTAAACATGAATTGAGCACTGTACACAGAATCTCGAGTACTTTCACTGCCAAATCTCAAAATGATGGTTCTTTGTCGAGGTTTGCCGTTCCTGTCGTGTTAGGAACCAAGTCGATGGCTCCTCTCAGTCTGTTCTGGCTGTATCGGGGCCTCAAGGCACATGTCCGTATTGATCACTTTCAAAATGTTCTCTGTTATGTTTTTTTGCTGTTGTACCTACTGTTTCCGGAATGCCACTGAAGCGCAGGTTGGGCCGACGTGAATACTGCTCAACTTTGTCGGACTCGAACACCAGGGCAGCTACCTTCGTGTCAAGCGTCTTGATACGGTCATCCACTGGCGGTCAACGCGGCTACCCGACTCGTCAAATCGTCCAGTTTCTCGACAAGTTCTCGCGGATACAATGCATCCTTTAGGTTCGACGCCACTCGGACATCACTGAATAGTTCGATTATCGTCAACGCCAGTGAAATTTTTTTATCCTCTCTCGCACTGCCGGTTTTCACCCTGTTATTCGCTGCTTGGAGCATTGTGGTATGGAGATGGTGACGTAGTGGGCTGGAGATGGGCTGGATATGGTGACGTAGCAGAAACTAATGATGTGGCATGTTTATGAGAACTACCTAAGGAAAATTACAAGAGAAAATAGAATGGATGATTTGAGAGTACAGTTCAGTATATGTCAGAGCTCAGAATGTAGAATAGTAAGAAGCTAGAAATGTTTGGGATATTATGCTGAAGATCGAGGCAGGCCAATTCCCCAGAAAAGGAGGCGGTGAAACAGCGAGGCCACAAAAAAGGGCAGATCACAAATTAAGATGAGAAGAATAATGATATATATATATATATATATATAGACGTCGGCATTGTTTCCATACGACACCACGTACCCTGAACAGACGTTGACATATTAAATTATTATTAAAATGTGACACTTAAGCGGGGGGCAAATCTTCGTGACCCGGGACGGTTTTACTAACATTTTTATGAGCTCTTAAGCCAGATTTTGTTTCTTAAAATCGATTTCGATCCTTAACAGTGACCCGGTAAGCCCCTATATTGAAAAGTCCTCTGTGATACAGCGGTGATATTTTCAAATTTTTGAAAAGTTACTTAATTTCAACAACATAGTCCATTTAATTACACATTTTCCTTTTCAGCTGATTATCTTAATGAAACGGTCACGTGGTTACTATCTGTAGGCATATAAAAAAACTAGATGTCATTGCACAGCCAACGTGCATTGACGATACATTAGTACAGTATGGGGTGTAGGGGAGGAATAGAACCTCTGACAGTGGAGCATGTCGTGCTCTTCGGAGTAGCTCGTCCGCTTTGATTCCCACCTGGCACCCAACTCTCACCTGTGACTCCATGTAGCTGTAGAAAGCGCAACGGCCACACCCCGGCAAATTGCCTCGACAGGCAGGCAAAACCAGGTGAAGGTAACCGACGGGCCTCAAACCCTCGGTAAGCTAGGACCTGCTCATCCAGCATGCGAAGACTGTTGCGGCGGATTGGGCGGATGAAATCAAGTCTAGATTATCATATTATCACACACATCTTCCAACAGTCATAAAACACATGCAGACTCCTCGACGGCACTCGTAACACCAATACACAAAAAACCCATAAATCTGCCTCCGCAAACTACAGACTAATATCACTAACATGCATCCTCTGTAAAGTGATGGAACACATAATTCTAAGTAATATATGGAAGGACCTGAACAAACACATCATCCTTCACTTTCAACAAGGATTCCAGTTAGGACTGTCTTGTGAATTTCAACTCATCGAGACAGCCCATGACTGGATGACTGATATGGACAGAAAGACAAAATAGATGGATGCAATCCTGCTTGAGTCCCCCACAAACGCCTCGTATCCAAACTACAGCCTCCTATGGAATAAATGGAAACACAAAACTGGATCAAATAATGTTGTTCAAACCGTAAGCTGAGAGCCTCAGTAAATAGAGTTCTGTCGGACACAACAGATGTTACATCTGGTGTTCAACAGGGCTCAGTCCTAGGACCAGTCCTCTTCTATATAAATGACATAAACGGAAACTCCCATTCTCCTATACGCTTTTTGCTGACGGCAGCATCATATATCGTAAATTCACTTTCGAAACCGACCATGGCATTCTTCAAGCTGACCTGATCCAACTCCAAACATGGTCTGACAAATGGCAAATGGAATTTAATATTTCTAAATGTGTCCACCTCCCAATAACAAACAAAACTAAACCCAGGCTATACTCATATTCAGCCGGCGGCATGCCACTCGCTACAGTATCCAGCCATCCATATCTCGGAGTAAAAATATAATTTAAAACTAAACTGGGCAAGTCACATCACCGACATAGTTTCCAAATCCTCAAAAGTCCTAAGCTTGATTAAAGGAACTCTGGGCCCATGCAAACCTGAAGTCAACAAAATAGCTTAAAACTTACTAATCCGGTCAAAACTCGAATATACAACTCTCATATGAAACCTACACACTGACACCCAAATTACGCACCTAGAAAAAATACAACACTATGCTGCCACATTTGTCAAAAATGATCATAGACGCCAAACCAACCCAGCAGACCTAGTGACCACCCTTGGATGGCCAACTCTTGAACGACGACGCGTTACTGTTTTCTGCTTCTACCCTAGAGCAATCCGTATATGGAACATGATCCCAACACAAATCACTGGAATAGAAAGCACCATTGCTTTTAATACAGTCGTCATGAACCTTCCATTCAGCACACCCAATCACCAATAAATAATGTATTAATTTAAGCAGCCTACAGCGCATGTGCACAAACACCACAAACTCCTGCGTTAGCCTAAGATTGGGCAGTCTGGATAATACCGTGATCGGTCATCGACCACCGAGCATCTACATGGGCACATCTTCACAAGTACCTGACAACCGCATTTCTTCACCTACCTTGGGAGCTCCTTCAACAACCAAGGAATCATCGATCATGAACTAAACTGCAGCGTGGAGAAAGCGTCAGCAGCCTTCGACCAGCTGAGGACAATTTGGAATAACAAGAAATGTACCTTGAAATTTAAACTCCGCTTTTATAATTCAAACGTTATACCAACCCTCCTATATGGATGTGAAACATGGCAATAAAAACAAGCCAAGATAAAATTAAATTGATGCATTCGACACTAAATGCCTGCGAACGAACTTTGGCATACACTGGAGCGACCATGTGACGTATATAGATATCCGCTTACGATCAGGAGAGCCTCAGGCATCATCTACTATCTGCAGAAGACGAATGAGCTGGCTCGGCCATGTCGCAAGGCTCCCACCTACTAGATCTGCCCAACAAAAGCTATGGTGGATACCAGCTGGCCAGAGAAAGAGGGGACGACCAATAATGAACTGGCGCCAAACAACCGACCGCGACCTACAGCTGGTCAACAAATGTTGGAGCGACGTCAGAACACTAGCAAGCGACACATCTGAATGCCTCAGGCGTTTATAGACGCGGGAGTCATAAGTCTCTTAACTTGTCGTTTGTAATCAGTATTAGTAGTTTTTATTATTATTATTATCCTTATCTATATTTACTATTTATATGTATTTTAATGTTTTAATTTTATTTAATACTATTAATAGCTACATGCCAAATTTTTTGATTGTAATGCGCCTATGAATGGTAGTAATTGTCACAATTATGGTGCAGAGAAATGCAATAAAATTATTATTATCACATGTTGTTTAGAAGCTAAAAATGTGGGTGGTGAATTTCCATGGGTGCCATCTTGAATTTCAATATGGCCGTCGTCCTTGAATACTGCATATGCTAGAATTGGATTCGTTGACCCTGGAAATGTTGACTTAGACTTAAAAGCTGAAATATCTGGATAATGGTATTCAGTGGCGGCCATTTAAAAAAATCAAGATGGCGGCTAAGTACCATGTCGATAGCGAAGGGTACCTAGCTTTAAGTTAATATAGACATCATAAACTAGTGCCTATTTTCATACTTTTGTTAAAAAGTGCACAATCATATCCCTTAGCCGCTGTACTACATCTCAAGTGTCGAGGGAATCGCATGCGATATAGCCTAATACTGGCCGTGGTGTATTTTAATTCCGCTTCCGGGAATAATATAATAAAATGTAATCGATAACGCCACATTGTACCTCAGTTTCGAGAAAACTACTTAATGCAACAACAATAATTAGGATGTGTTCAGATAATCACCATCTATGAGACACAAGCCGGGAAACTAGATGCGAAATCTCAACAGAATTTGCCTAGCTCCTAGAAACCATTGCGCACCAGTTTGGCAAATTCCTGTTGTAAACGTTTTATGAAAAGCATTATTAATCGTCATATTCAAAATACATTTTAGTAATGACATCCAAGAAAAATGCTAAGTTTTTGATATGGTATAGTATCCAGGCTCAAAGCGCTTTACACTGCACACCCTGGCAGACCTGTTTAATCGAATACCATCTAGACTGTTCAGGGGAAGCATTCAGCCACGCTGCAATTGACCTATCCATCATGTGACCTGTTGCTTAGCAAAACCTCCGTCAAGCCATCAGAACACACATGGTGTGTTCGGACATTCCGTCGTATATGTTGTTGAAAGTCTTCATGATAAAACATATGGCAACGTTTTTAAAGTGACAACTCTATGGGGGAATGTTCGATTTATGAGATGTTATGTAGCAATAGTAATGCAATTCACGTTTATAACAATTATCAACATTGTTGGCAAAGGCAATGCTTGACATTAGATTGTGACTATTTGTACATCAAAATACCCACCACTGTCTACTTAATGGCACTCACTCATACAGTTGAGTGAACTGGTGAAATGGGTCGAAAGAGCAGAAGGAGGAATCGAACCGGGATTATCTCGTTTGAGAGTCGGTTGTTTTAAGTACTACGCCACCGCACCCCTCTAATGCAATACGGTTCTTGGAGTAATACTCTTTGTTGTGTTTACGTGGGAAAGGTGTAATTCTATGTATACGTCTAGTTCTTATCGTATCCTAGTAGTGGCATGTATAAATCGTATGCTTTCCTAATCGTGATGACTTACGTAATCGTCTTCGCCCAGATTAGAATACAGGGCCGAAACGAAACTTCTCTATCGTACTATGTTGTTAGTCATTTTCTTTATTTTGTTCCCTGTGATATCAATCTGCTTTGATTCATCGACTGTTCATCTCCTTCAACTGTTTTTTTGTGTGGCCTGTGTTTTTCCTTGTGGATTCCATTCTAGAGTTTGTCTTGTGATTATTGTAATGTCTTTTTGGAGTTTGTATCCTATCTATGTCTATTTTTGTTTTGTATTTCTGTTTTGGTACTTGTTTGGTTTATCCTGTTCATCAGTTCGGTGTTAGACTTTGTTTTGTCATTAGATTTGAGAATATGTCTGGGGCATTTGTTGATGAACGTTTGTAGATTTTTAGTTTTTGACTATCTTGGGTAATGACGTACAAACTCTACGCAAGCGTCACCTATTCTTGTGTTGGAACGATTGCTTAAGCGTTGTACTACGAACTTGAGTGAAACATTCAACTTTAAACAGCTAAGCACCGCTGTGAGGTTACCGTTTTTACGAAAATTGCCTCCTATGAAAGTGCTTCTCTGGACGTCAGGACATACAACAATAACAACATATTATTATACACAAACATGTTGGCCGATATGTCGGGACGGCTTCTTTTCCGTCACAACTCAGGGCACCGAATGCAGGCCAATAACCCGGAAGTCATCCTTTCCGAGAGTCGTCCAAACAAGACACTCGACACTAGCTTTGACCCATGGCTAAAGGCCATTCAGTCTTTGCCGCATTCATGTGACCGCACGTCGTTTGTGCGTACATTCATAACTACACGTCTTGTCTTGCGAGAGAGTCTAGCAAGTCTTCGCACTTTGCACTGTATAATCATAGTTGTGCGTATCTGTTGTAATTAAGAAGGCAATGGAAACGGCTATCGTAAGTAACTTCTATCGGCCTGTGTTTGTGTATACAAACACAACAGTTGACCGGTGATTATGTCCTCTCTCTTGCAGGGCATTCAACAAGGCACGTTTTTGTTTGTATTATAAAATGTTGTGATTATTGTGATTAAATGCCCGTAGCAAAGTCAATAAGAAAAGGGAATTATAAATCATGGCAGTGGATCATTGTGAAATATGTATCACAGAATCACGGGCACACATGCACAGTTGAATTAGCTCTGAATGGTTACGTAATGTTTAGAAATGGCAGGCGAGAGAGAAGGGATGGCGGAGTAGCTGTATATGTTAAAGAATCTACACAGGCTTGTGACAAAAAATGACAACCGAAACAGATTGTGACGAAGCAGTTTGGTGTAAAACAGTTACTGGAAATGCAACATTAACAATAGCACTAGTTTACCGTAGTCCGAAAATAGGACAGGAGGAAGATGTAAGAAACCAAATGCTATAATGAAGGAGGACAAGGGGGGATGTATTGACAGTGATGATTGTAATTACGGACAATGCTGGAGTGATGATTAACATGCAACGTGTACTAATACAGGATTGCATTCTGATTCGACATGTTTTGGAACCAACCAGATATGGCAATTTTCTAGATTTAGTGTTTACTTCTCAAAACGAATTAATAGATAACGTTAAAGTACAGTAACTCTTGGGTTCTAGTGATCATAAACAGAAGACAACGGGTAGGTGTTGATGGGGAGGCTTCAAACTGGAAATCAGTTTTGAATGGGGTTCCACAGAGATCAGTACTGGGACCTATATTATTCTTAATATATATAAACGATTTGGACGATGATATAGCTAGCAAGGTGTTGAAATTTGCAGATGATACAAAAGTGTTTAGAAGGATTAAAAGTGATGGAGATAGACAGCATTTATAAGATGATCTTGACAGGTTGATCAAATGGTCTGAAAAGTGGCAAATGTTGTTCAATTTTGGGAAATGTAAATGCCTTCACATAGGACATGGGAACGAATATGTTGAATATACAATGGGGGGAACTGTACTAAGTTCTACTGTAAAAGAAAAAGACTTAGAGCTGACAATTAGTGCTGACATGAAGGTTTCAGAGCAGAGTGGAATTGCAGCTTCAAAAGGAAATCAAATCCTTGGATTGATTAGGCGAAATATAGCATATAAAGAAAAATAACTAATAATACAAAACAATAGTTAGGCCTCATTTAGAATATTGTATACAAGCGTGGAGGCCATACCGCAAGAAGGACATAGATATGCTAGAAAGAGTACAGATGAGAGCGACTAAATTTATACCAAAACTGAGGGATCTTAGTTATGATAAACGCCTAAGAGAATGTGGTTTAACAACACTAGAGACCAGGAGATTGAGAGGAGATCAGATAGAAGTGTTTAAAATATTGAATGGTTATGAAAATATTGATAGAAATATGTTTTTTTCAGTTAAGAAAGATAGAAAGACTAGAGGACATGAAGTTACGTTAGTAAAGGAGCAGTGTAGATTAGACGTAAGAAAGTTCTCATTTTCACAAAGGACTGTGAATGAATGGAACAGATTATCTGATGATTGTGTGGGTGCTAGTAGTGTGAATATGTTTTAAAATAAAATCAACACATACCTCAGAAGGGCTGGATATATGTAAATAAAAGGGTTGGACTCTCGATAAGACAAAGAGTTCCTTGTCCACCTGCCATCTAGAGCTAATTCTCTGGATGGCAATCTTGTTAAATCTTGTTAAACAGATCAGTTGAAATGTACAAGTAAAATCAGCAATAAAGGTAAAACGCAAATGAAGAGAAACTTTAACAATGACCTGTATTAAGAGATAGGAAAGTATTTAGCAAATATAAATGGGACTACACTTCATGAAGGACAAGACAGCAACATAATGCTGGAACATTTAACATTTAATTTTGAGGGCGTTATTGAAATATGTGTTTCCTTGAGAAATAAGGAAAACGGTCAGAAAAACACCTGTCAAAAGAGGCTATACTAAACAAATTAAGTGGAGAATATATATAAACCTACTAGAAATGAAGAAGACTACACACCCTAAAAAGCGGCACTCAACTTATCTTCAACTGAAGTGAGAAATTCCAAACGAATGTTTGACCAGAAATTGGCAAATGATATAAATAAAATGACAGCAAGAGCTTCTACGCCCCTGTAAGGAGTAAACAGAAAGTTCAAGATAAGGTGGGACCACTTGAAAATAACAGCGGAAACATAATATCAGATTGATTTTAAATGGCAAATGTCGTGAATGACTGATCGAAAACGTAGATTTTTTATATATCCAAAAGTGTATTTTTACCTGGTAGATGATTTCGTCTAACGTCTCACGCTGATGTATTCAGTACCGGTGACGCTGAATGACGTCATCGTACTCGTGAGGCAGTTCGTAATTGCCCTCGTCTATGTTGATGGGTGTTCCTCCTGATCCAGATAACTTCTTTGATATGCCGAATTCTTCGGTTGGGTTCCGTGTCTACAATTTTCGCTCCCTTCCAATCTAGACGTTAGACGAAAGTCTCTACCAGGTAAAAATAAACGTTTTTGATCTCACAAAAGAACTATCATGAAGAATGTACAGTAGTCCTGAATAACTATTTCAGCCCAGTATTTACTACACAGGATCTAAGTTCATTAAACGTCCCAGTACATAAATTTGAGGACGATGAATCAAGTCAGTTAGGGCAGTTGTCTATAATTCCAGAAAATATTACCAATGACATTTTGAAGATGAAAGAAAATAGATCAACTGTGGTTAATGGGATACCACCAACACTACTTATGAAAACTGTAGAGCAAATTAGTGCACCACTTTCTATATGTTTCAACTTGTCACTAAAAGGTGACAGTTCAGTGGAAAGAAGCAAATATCACCCTATTATTTAAAGCGGATCAAGGAGCAAGTCAGAAATTTACAGGTAACTGACGTTAACGTCCGTTTCATGCAGATTAGCATAGCCAGAGACAAGAAGGTGTAATTTCTTATAAAACATAATTAATACGTCTTTCAACATGGATCATTAATTGCAAATTTTTTGCTAACCAATCTCTTATGTTTCTTGGATGAAATTACAAAATGGGCCGATATTAGCTATGTAGATTTTCAAAAAGCGTTTAATCAAGTGTTACATAATCGTTTGTTAATTAACCCAAAAGACCACAGAATAGGGGATGAACTGATACATTGGCTAGAGAAATGGCTGAGACAGAGAGTAACAGTAGAAGGGGGTTATGTCAAATTGGAAATCACTATCTTAACAAAGGTGTCTATTAAATTGTGGACATATTGAATCTAGCACATGACACTGTATTCCTGGCTAAAGGACACTGTGTTGTTAGTTCCATATGTGGAGTCTTCTACACACTGGATTCAACAGTTGCCAACATAGTGCATGATACTTGTGAATCGTAACAATCGCTCAACGTTACAATATTTCGCAACGATATGAAAACAATCACATGACCATGATAGTCACACAGTGTATGGCAGTTAAAACACGCAAACAACCGATTTATCAGATGTAGTCTAATGCAGGCAATTCATAGACCTTCTCAGTTGTTTCTGAACGAAACCTAATTCTGAGTTCTTCTCCACCCCAAGTTGGGAACTGAAGCATGTACCTACGAACACATTATGTCCTCTCTTGTGTGTCCCCGTTGGTCACATTAGTGTTTGTTGTTTCAAATAAGGTGATAGAGCGTACCATTTCGGAGACATATTGCGTTCTGCGTGGTGTAAACAGTGTGCGCATATTTCCTCTACTTACCCAAAGCTCTGCTCTTACTAACACCGGCGTTCACCCGCCTTCTACCTGACATTTTGACATATCAGTCCTGCACAATCATTGTACAAAGGGTATAGGTGCCAGGTATGTTTTTATTAAACTAAGCCTACCATACAAAATGACCCGCAAAGTACATAATGTACATAATATATAAAATTATAGCTTAAATACCTATTTGCTTTACTGACATGATGGGTTCTTTGTGTAGGTGCACGTGTTCTTCCTCCTGGCGGTGAGCGGCGGCGTGAGAGCGGTGTTGCCGCCAGACATGACTGCGGAGTACTCGGCCTGCATGACTCGGTGCAACCAGCAATACAAGGACTGCATGTTCGAGTGTAAGGCTCAATCGATGCAGTCGCTAAAGCAGAGCATGGATAAAATCTGCAAGAGAGTGTACATGGGTTGCATCCATGACTGTGACAAGCTTCTAACGGTGGACTAATTACGGCCTACGACGAACTAAGCATACCATTATAGCACACTGTTTCTTTCATCTTTGTCTTACATCACGTTTTATTTCTTGAAATATACTGATGCCATTATCACAATTTTCAGATATTGCCTTTTCAGACTCTCCAGTATTGATATAAGTTCTTCATGACGAATTCTGGCAAATGCCTTTGTGTAATCAATAAAACAGACATAGTTTTCTGCACTTCTAATGGTTTTTTTAATCATTATTCTTAAGATGAATATTGAATTACATGTTCTTCTTCCGTCTACAAATCCGCGTTGTCCGTCACTCATTTCCTGCATTATGTTGGTGCCATCCTGACTATAGTAATTTTGAACAACATCTTCGTGAAGTGGCCCGTGGGACTTACTGTCCGATCAGTTCAAATTCAATCGCGCCTGGTTTCTTCGATATTACTATAAAGATGGATTTTGCTAGTTAGTTGTGATTTTTTCGCCGTTATATATTTAATCCACGATGTGGGGACAAGAACTTAACATAGGTTGATAGCGAATGTGAAGGACTACAATTGGGGTTACCCTGTATGGCAATTGACGGCTAGCTAATGCTTACGCAATGATGTGAATGCAGTGGGGAGGTGGCGTAGAGTCAGATTTCAAAGAACCGGGGAAACATTACATTATAGTTAGGGTAGACAAGTAGGAAAGTTGAATCTAACATGTCATACTTATAGAAATGGTAGGCAGCTTTACATGTATAGGAACTGTGGTACGGGTGGAAATTTATATGGGATAATTTTATAGCGTATAGGAATGTCGCTATAATGAGGATTTATGTACATGTTGAATTATTGTATTACCTATTGGGCGGTGAAATTATTGCAGTGGTGTGTTGCCGCATCAGCAGGGATCACATGACAGATGCAACGCATATGGTGCATTAACTGAGGTTCGGGAGAGATAGAACACAGCAGTCCAGAGTGATCCACAGAGAGGACGATGTAACCTGGTCTTCTCTGTAACGAGAGATTATTACAGTGTGGTTATTAAACCCATACATCGATGCAATACCGAGCGGTTGCGTAGACGATGCGATCTTACATTCATGTATATTCTAGAAGGTATGTAAAAATACATGTTCTGTGTACACATGAAAAAATGCTAGATTATAGGTATTGTCTTGATTATCTGGTTTGTATTGTTAAATTTGCAAAAGGGTGTGGTCGAGAATAAAAGAACCTGGGTCAACCCCACGATATTGATGTCGCGGAGTTTATGCGGTATAGCTCAGCTTGTTATGTCGTAACGATGATCGAACGTAGGTTGCATCATGGTTGTCACGGATGATATTCACGGGTGTATATGGATATATATGTATACATATATATATATATATCCATATATCAACCTATACACCCGTGAAAAGCATCCGTGACAACCGTAATGCAACCTACGTTCGATCATCGTTATTACATAACAAGCTGAGCGATGATTTGCTATACCGCGACATCAATATCGTGGCGGGCGCTGACCCAGGTATAGGTTATTTCAAAAACACAAAACACAATCATAATACGTATATATATATATATATATATATATATATATAAGTAATATGAATGTGTTTTGTGTTGTAGAAATAACCTATACTGTGAAGGATGTATAGTACACACCATCGAATAAGAATACGTTATTATTGTAGTTAATATTTATTATAGTGTCGTGTTGGTGCGACGGCCTTCTAAAACTTAATTCTCGTTCGTGGGAATGATAGGCTTATATCGAAGTAGCAAGCGCGTAGACATTAACCGAAGTATGACTGAATTGCCGCGAGAAGAAGGAAGCTCACTCGGTCGGAGCTGCTTTCACTTCTGTATGTTACGGACCGTCGGAAGAGTGTAAAGTTGACGTCCGTGTCGACCGAGGGAATAGTTGGACCAGAACATTATTCTGTTCTATTTACGTTATGATGAAGGAGGACATTATATAGGCCTCGATGTGTAACGGTGCTCATGTACATCCACTGGGTTTAATTTGGTTTCATCCTGCTATAATAATTTTAAACAACATCTTCGTGAAGTGGCCCACGAGACTTACTGTACGATGCAGTTCAAATTCAATTACGCCTGATGTCTTCGGTATTACTATAAAGATGGATTTTGCTGAGTCAGTTGTGATTTTTCCGCCGTCATATATTTAGTCCAAGAGATATGTTAATATATATACTAAAGTCATATAAACATTCTAATCAATGGTAATATTCTCTGGTCCAGCAGCTTTGCCTTGTTTCATTGATCTGACGGCTTTTCGAAACTCTTCCTTCCGTATTGGAGGGACATCAACGTTCTCTTTAATTTATTATTCGTCGCCCTTTTCACCAATGCACAGTTCATCTTTATATTGTGACCATATTTCAAATAGTTTTGTCTTTGTCCGTTATTGTTTTTCTTTCTTTTGATTTCAAAACTCTGTAGTTGAGCATATTCCTTTTCTTGTGATTTGTCTGTGATTTTCGCGTGAATTGTGTTGTGCTTCCGTTGAATGATCATTAAGCACTTCCCTTTCGCAATATTGCATTTGGCCGTATGACTGAGTACCTTGCTATAGACAGTGGTGTATATTTGTGTACGAATAGTCTTCGCGCATTAATTGCATCGTGGCTAGATGTCTCCCAGAGAAGTCGAGATGGTGTTCGATTGAACAGGTCTGCCAGGGAGTAAAGTGTAAAAGCGCTTTGAGCAGTCACGAGAAATGGATGCTGCGCTATATTAGAACTTACCTACATAGGAACTTACAGTTTTTAGAGGACGTGAAGTCACATTAGAGAAGGAACACTGTATATTAGATATCAGAAAGTATTCAGTCTCACAGAGGAGAGTAAATTAATGGAACATATTTAATATATCCCGCAAATATATTTAAAAACACCAAAGTAAACAAATACTTCAGAAGGGCGGACACACATAAAAAAAATTAGTTGTACTCTCGATAAACGTAAGGCTCTGTTGTCCACTTGCCATTGATTCTCTCGATGGCAATCTTGTTATATTTTGTCTTGTTAAAGAGAATGCGGGTCTTTCAGGTGATCTAGATAGATTTTCTAAGATTGTCAGCTAATGACAGAAAAAGCATATGGAAAGTGTAAGATACAACAAAACAGCATGTGATCGTCGCAGGAAGCCGTGTATTTCGTAAAGGTGTCACACGACAAGATTAGGTCAACAATATTATAGTCGAATAATATGACATCTCCCCCCAAAGATATCAACACATCTAGGATAGAGTTCCACAATAATCGTGAAGTCGAATCGCATGACGTATGACTAACTATTATAAAACACATGTAAACTACAAAATCAATACAAGGGTAGCTAGACAGCTTTCCCTGTAAGCGACAACAGATCATCGGCATTATTCTGGCCTAGTGTGCACTTCAATTTTTTGACATGAATGGGCGCGCCCCGATCTCGTCACGTATCCAGGGCGACGCGGCGAACTAGGCATGTCTTCAGTCGCATCTTGAGGATGCTCATCGCCCGGAAGAGTCGGCGTCGTCTCGACGTCATCAGGCTCGTCTCGGTGGTCGTCTGTCGTCTCGGAAGTGCGTGGCGGTTCAGGTGGCACTTTGAGGAGGTGCTTCCTGTTCCGTCGGTACACGCCCCCGTCGCTTGTCTCGACGATGAAGGAACGCGGAGCATCAGCACGTGCGAGTACTGTGCCGTTTGCTGACCATCTGCGTACGTCGTCTCGTTTGAGGCGGACGGCGTCGCCCGGCTGAAGAGGTGGTAGCTGCTTCGCGCCGTGGTGACGGTCGTAGTGGTGTCCGTACACCCGCTTCGTCGCCTCGTCGTTGTTGAAGGCGGACTCGTAGTCCGGCCAGTTCGGTTGTAGTAACTCAGGCAGTATCGGTACGGTCGTTTTCATACGCCTGCCCATCATGAGTTCTGCAGGGCTGTACCCTGTTGCGGCAATAGGTGTCGCGCGGTACACCATCAACGCCTTCGTCGGATCGTCCTGCGCGAGCTGTTTCTTCGCGACCTGTACAGCCCTCTCCGCTTCCCCGTTCGACTGAGCGAAGTAGGGACTGCTGGTCACGTGGTTGATGAGCGCATCATTCGTAAACGCTGCGAACTCGCGGGACTTGAACTGCGGTCCGTTGTCTGTAAATAGGATATATGGATGGCCCCATCGTGCATTCATATCTTTTATCTTCGCAATCACGGCTGATGAAGATGTGTTGCTAAGATGTGAGACTTCGGTGTATCGACTGTAATAGTCGATCATGACGATGTAGGTTTTACCCCGGAAGTCGAACAAGTCTGCACCGACTTTCTGCCATGGACGGTCGGGCATCGGGGTGCTCTTGAGAGGCTCTCTCGACTGTGAGGATCTCTTCGTTTGACAGACAGCACAACGCGCTACCAGGCTCTCAATCGACTTCTACAAGCCCGGCCACCAAACTGTCTCGTTAGCTCGCGCGCGACACTTCGTGATCCCTTGGTGACCACTGTGGATCTTCTCGAGGATCTCGCTGCGCAACGACTGCGGGACGACGATCCTGCGAGCACGCACGAGGATTCCCTTCACGACACTCAACTCTGACCGAACGTGGTACAGATCGCGCAAGCATTCGTTTGCCTGCGAGATGTGTCGTGGCCAACCCCCAGACGTGTACGCGATGACTCTCTGAAATGCGTCGTCGCTTTCCGTGGCGTCGCGAATGCGTCGTAGCATTGAGTCAAACACGGGCACTGTCGATAGCATACCCTCGACGTACGACTGCACGGCATCCACAGAGTCCAGTCGCTGGTCGCACTGTAGAGGTTGTCGTGACAGAGTATCTGCGATCACCTGGTCTTTACCAGGCACATGCTCTGCGACGATGTTGAATCGCATCAGGCGAAGCAACAAGCGCTGACACCGAATCGGTGTCTGGTCGATATCACGAGAGTTGATCAACGGGATGAGAGGTTTGTGGTCAGTCAACAACTTGATCTTCTCCAACCCCATCAGATATCGGTCAAACTTTTCGCACGCCCACGTACACGCCAGACACTCTTTCACAATGGCCGCATATCCCATCTCCGCTTTCGTCAACGTTCTGGAACAATACGCCACAGGCATCATCTGGTGGTCATGGACTTGCATCAGAACGGCACCGAGGCCGTATCCACTTGCGTCTGCACATATGACTGTGGGTAGTTTCACGTCGTAGAATGTGAGTACAGGAGTAGACGATATCATCTGTTTCAATTCAGCGAACGCCTTCTCATGCACGCTTCCCCACACCCACAAGATGTCCTTGCAGAGGAGTTCGTTGAGTGGCTTCGTGAATCGGGCGAGGTCTTTCACGAAACGTCCAAGGTAGTTCACCATTCCGAGGAAACGACGAAGTTGATGTATGTTTTCGGGCGATTTCATCTCCTGGATGGCCTTCACCTTGTCTCCATGGACGCTGACTCCGTCTTTGCTGATCCAATGACCCAGGAACTCGAGCCCAGGTTGTCGCAAGGTACACTTGGCCTTGTTCAGCTTCAGTCCTGACTTCTCGATGATGTTGAACTCCGTCTCGAGTCGTTGGTCGTGTTCTGCGATATTCTTCCCGCATACCAGAATGTCGTCCGGATACACCGACACACCGGGGACGTCGCGGAGAATGTCGCTCATTTCACGCTGGAATATCTCGCTCGCGCTACTTATTCCGAACGGTAGCCGTAGAAAACGGTATCGACCGAATGGCGTGATGAAGGTCGTCAGTATGCTGCTGTCGTCATGAAGACCCAACTGCCAGTAGCCGCACGAGGCGTCCAAAGACGAGAACACCTCGGCCCCAGCCAGGTTGTGGATGACGTCTTCAACGGTTGGCAACACATATCGCTCGCGACTGATGGCGACGTTGAGACGTTTCAAGTCAACACAGAGGCGAATGTTCCCTCCTGATTTCGGCACGACGACTACACCACTCGGTAGGTTCTGTCACTTTGACGATTACCCCCAAGCGTTCCATTCGAGCGAGTTCTGCAGCCACCTTGTCGAGCATCGGCAGTGGCACGCGTCTAGGCGTGCTGCAGCTGTACGGCTGTGCATCAGATTTCAGTTTGATGTGTACGCGCCGGGTCTTCAGCTCACCAAGCTCTCCAAACACGTCAAGGTCATAGAGGTCGGACGTGTGAACGTTGTCGAGCCGCGCTATCAAGCTTAGATGGACCGCCGCAGCTCTGCTGAGCAGGTTTTCCTTCAAACCTGGTATGACGTAACAGTGGACGTTCGTCACCTTTCGTTTTCGCAATATCTTCGCTATGAAGTGACCATCACAGGACAGTTTACCACCCGGTGAATCTAGCGAAACGTTGGCCGACTTCAGCTTCGGTCGCTCGTGGAGTTGACGATAGGTTTCAGACGAAATGACGGTGACATCTGCGCCGCAGTCAATCTTGAAATCCACTACCGTGCCATTCATCTCCACTGTTGTGTGCCAGGGTGGCTCGTCGTGTTCCTTGGACTCGACGGACCCAAGGAAGAACTCAGACGGCTCTACCCCGACTGCCGAAGTGATTTCGTGTACGTTTCTTCTCGTCGAACACCGTTTCGCGAAGTGACCCTTCTTGTGGCACAGTTTACAGTAGGCGTTGAGCGCCGGGCACTCTGATCGTGTGTGCTGATGGTAGCCACACGCGTCACATGTCTGGACGACTGACTTTGCATGCCTGTGAGGAGCGTTCCGTGGTGTAGACGGCTTGAATGGCGGTTTTCCACGTCTACAACCCGGACTCCGCTTCACCTCGTTGATGACGTCTGCTGCCGGTCTAGTTTCGATCGACTTGATTTGCTGTCTAGACGCCTCATCCGCCCGACACATTTCAACAGCACGCCCGAGAGTGAGGTCAGCTTCGCGCAGAAGCCGTCCTCTCACCGCATTATCGCGCAACCCTAGGGCAATCCTGTCCCGGATTAGCTCATCTCGCAGTTCGCGGTAATCACACGTCGCTGCGAGATGTTTGAGTTCGGTGACGTACTGGTCGATAGACTCTCCTTCATGTTGTGTTCGAGTGTTGAGTTTATAGCGTTCGAAAGTCACATTTATCTTAGGAATGCAATAACTTTCGAATTTCTCCTTCAACGGGTCGAGCTTATCCGCCTCTTCTTCGGTGAACTGGAAGGTGTTGTAGATCTCCAGTCCCTCTTCCCCGATCACATGAAGAAAGATTGCACACTTCACTGGGTCGTCTTTGACATCAACCCCGGACGCTCTTGCATAAAGCGTCCATCGCTGGATCCATCTTTTCCACGTTTCTGATACGTTGCCGGAAAAGGACATCGGCCCAGGGGGCGAAAGAGTCTCCATTATGTGTGCCTATCTTCTTCGCATTACGATCCCACCGCTGCCACCATGTAAGATACAACAAAACAGCATGTGATCGTCGCAGGAAGCCGTGTATTTCGTAAAGGTGTCACACGACAAGATTAGGTCAACAATATTATAGTTGAATAATATGACAGAAAGTAGACAAGGAATCTATTCGTTTATTGAGAGACCGACATTGTTAAGCAGTGTGTAACCCGCCCTGCTGACATACTGCCCCTGACACCACAGCACCTGTTCCCACAGTCTTCATCGATAGCACACAGCTAAAGGCAGTGGAGAGCTTCACGTACATTGGCAGCACCATATCAAGTGACAGTGACAGATCCTTGTATAAAGAGAACGACGAGGCACTTTGTCGCTTGCACAGCAGACAATGGTGAGCCCTCACCAGGACTGCCTGCCAGGCCTTTGAGGAAAGACTCTGCCAACGCCTGCAAGATGCCACGGACAGACGACACCGAGCAGGAGCAAGAGACTACGTGCGTCCAGAATTGGCCTACATAGCCACTCGAGGACACACTACACATATGACTAGCACAGCATCGTCATCGTCGGATACGACGGACTACCAACAGTACAGCGGATAAAAGTACACAAATTTGATTAATTTTGCACTTTTTGAAAAAAGCACGAAAATTGGCACATATATGTAGTTTATGATGTATATATTTATTTAAAGCTAGGTACCCATCGCTACCGACATGATAACTAGCATTTCAGGATTAATTAATCCATTATTCCCACGTATTATATCTCCAGATGACATACATATTGAAAATCAAGATGGCCGACATCCAAACTCGTATATTTTGGTTTAAGTCAGCTTCCGTACAACACAAAACATGCTCTTTGTGTTTAATCCTTTAATACACGTGTAAATAAGATAAGATAAGATAATGGTTTATTGTCTCAACTATGGAGTTGAGAAATTTTTCTCGGGTGAGAACAGACTGACATGACTTCAATATGTACATAAAACCCACAAAACCATTTGATAAAAACAGCAGATAAATTATATATGCATACACACTACTTATTCTAAAAACGACAAGTGACACTATGGCAGCAGGCATCATGAATTAAGTTGTTTAATAGACAGTGGCACGAATGAGTGTTTGTATCTATTAAGCCTGCACCGAGGAGTTATCTAACGTCTGCCAGATGGCAGGAACTGAAATGCAATATGTAGAACATGTTAAGTATCATAAATAATCTTGACTGACTGTCTTTTTAATGTCTGTTCAAAACACCTCTGAATTTCATGACAGTTCTCATCAATCGAGAAAGCTGCGATTTTAACTGTGCAGGCAGATTGCCAAACCAAACACAGTCCCATAGCGCAGTATGCTTTCAAGAATGGAGCAATAAAAAAACAAGTATTTTCTCATCGACACCGAAAGGTCTCAGTCTGCGGAGAAAGTACAACCGCTGGTGGACTTTGGAGCATACACTGTGAACATGGACGTTCCAGCTAAGTTTGTTATCAAGATGGACACCTAGGTTTTTGTACTGACTGACCATGGATAACAACAGGCAAGTGATCGGCAACAATACATTTAGCATAAAAAAACATTGAGTCTTGTTGACATTAAGTTTGAGGTGGTTGTTGTCAGAATCAACATGTAACAGACCAAGAATAGCCGAGTCATCAGATAATTTTATTATGCAATTAGTACTGCTGCTGGTACAGTCATTTGTATATATAGTGTACAAGGTCGGCGAACTGACACAACGTTGGGGTGCCCCGGTATTTGTTACCACAGTTTGAGAAAGAGCCTGATTTACCTTAACAAGATGCACTCTGTTTGTTGTAAAAGAACGATACCACTTGATGATGTTTTAGCTTAGTGAACAGAATGTGAGGCTGGATAAGATTGAACGCCGACCTAAAGTCTATGATCAATAGTCTAGCATGAGCCTTGGGTTGTCTAAGTGTTTCAAAATTAAATGGACAACAGTGTTGACAGCGTCATATGTTCCTCTGCCATGCCTATAGGCAAATTGTAATGGGTCAAGTTAGTCCTGAACGTCTAGCTGCAGTTTACGAACCACCATTCGTTCCAAACATTTCGTGACAATTGGTGTCAGTGCAACATGTCTGTAATCATTGTTTTCTTTTGGGCAAGTATTCTTTGATACAGGAGTAATAATGAGATTTTCCAGAGTATTGGTACCATGTGGCTATCGGCAGAAAGTTGGAAAATGGGACACCAAGCCGGCGCAAGTTCCTCTTGTGACTGTTGTAATGTCTTTTTTGAGTGTATATCCTACCGATGTCTATTTTATTTTTATTTTTATGTTTTGGTACTTGTGTGGATTATTCTGTTGATCAGTTCGATTTTAGACTTTGTCTTGTCATTATATTTTAGGATGTTTCTGAGGCATATGTTGATGAACGTTTGTAGAATTTTGACTTTCCTGGGTAATGACATATAAACTCTACGCAAACGTCACCTATTCCTGTGCGGAACGATTGCTTAAGCATTATACTACTATTTTAGTTTTGTATTTCTGTGTTGTTGGTACTTGTTTGGTTTATCCTGTTCATCAGTTCGGTGTTAGACTTTGTCTTGCCATTAGACTTTTTTTATACTTTCTTGGGTAATGACATACAAACTCTACGCAAACGTCACCTACTCTTGTGCGGAACGATTGCTTAAGCATTATACTGCGAACTTGAGCTAAACAATCAACTTTAAACAGCTAAGCACCGCGGTGAGGTTACCGTTTTTACAAAAATGGCCTCTTATGAAAGTGCTTCTCTGGACGTCAGGACATACAACAATAACAACATATTATTATACACAAACATGTTGGCTGATATGTCGGGACGGCTTCTTTTCCGTCACAATCCAGGACACCGAATGCAGTCCGCCAATCCGGAAGATATCCTTTTCGAGAGTCGTCCAAAAAGACAATCGACACTAGCTATGACCCTTGGCTAAACGGGGTTTGTGCGTACATTCGTAACTACCCGTCTTGCCTTCCGAGAGAGTCTAGCAAGTCTCCACTGTATAGTCATAGTTGTGCGTATCTGCTGTAATTAAGAAGGGAATGGAAACGGCTATCGTAAGTAACTTCTATCGGCCTGCAGTCAAACTAGTAATTGACTTCGCCAGTCGCGACTGCATCACCCGTGAGAACATCGCAAATACCAGCCCCAATTTGAAGAAGGATAAACGACTTCGCCCATTAGCACGAGCAACTGAGCGGTATTGTGTATTCGAATAATTGCTTCTACTTCCTAAACATTGCATGTAACACGAGCCACGGTTGGTTGAAATTAGTTTTGTTATGACCACCTGATTTAGTGAGCGATTTCGTACGCTGCGCTTAAATTAAGAGTTTCGCAAAGCGATCATTCAGAGGGTACTGTTGGCTGGCATTGACGTAATCAGCAGCGACCCCTGGAGCGCGAGGATGCTAGGCTAAAGGCCACTCATTCTTTGCCGCGTGATGTGACCACACGTGGTTTGTGCGTACATTCATAACTACACGTCTTGCCTTGCGAGAGAGTCTAGCAAGTCTTCGCACTTTGCACTGTATAGTCATAGTTGTGCGTATCTGCTGTAATTATGAAGGCAATGGAAACGGCTATCGTAAGTAACTTCTATCGGCCTGTGTTTGTGTATACATACACAACTGTTGATCGGTGATTATGTCCTCTCGCTCTTGCAGGGCATTCAACAAGGCACGTTTTTGTTTGTATCATAGAATTTTGAATAGCATAATTTAAACCTCTGTGATTAAATGCCCGTAGCATAGTCAATAAGAAAAGGAAATTAGAAATTACGGTAGTGGATCGTCGTGTAATAGGTATCACAGAATCACGTGCACACATACACAGTTGAATTAGCTCTGACAGGTTATGTAATGTTTAGAAATGGCAGGCGAGAGAGAAGGGGTGGCAGAGTAACTGTACATGTTAAAGAATCTACAGAGGCATACGGAATAAAAATGACAACCGAAACATAATTGTGACGAAGCAGTTTGGTGTTACACCGGTACTTGAAATAATTCAACATTAACAATAGTAGTAGTTTACCGTAGTCCAAACATAGGACGGGGGAAGATGTAAGACAACCAACCAAACGCTATAATGATGGTGGATAAGGGGGAATGTATTAAAATTGATGATTGTAATTTCGGACAATGCTGGGGTGATGATGAACAATGTGTACGAATACAGGTTCATTCTGATTCAACATGTTTTGCACCCAACCAGAGATGGCAATTTGTTAGATTTAGTGTTTACTTCTCAAAACGAATTAATAGATAACGTTAAAGTACACTAACCTTTGGGTTCTAGTGGTCATAAACAGAAATGTACAAGTAAAATCAGGCAATAAAGGTAAAACGCAAATGAAGAAACATTTTAACATCGACCCTATTAAGAGATACGAAAGTCTTCCCAATGTACTCAGCACCACAGTTCTAGCATGGTATTTGGTACACCAGTTCGCCCTGTTCTTGTAGCTCTACTTTGTGCTTCTGATGTACCAACAGGCGCCTGAGGGTGGTGTGGGGAGGGTGGTGTGGGTTCTAGTGATCATAAACAGAAGTGTACAAGTAAAATCAGGCAATACAGGTAAAACGCAAATGAAGAGACACTTTAACATCGATCCCCATTAAGAGTTAAGAAAGTATTTAGTAGATTGGACTACTTTCATGAAGGAAAAAACAGCAACAGAATGCAGGGCGTTTTTAAAAGATGAGATTGAGTGCGTCATTAAAATATGTGTTCCCTTAAAAAACACGGAAAACGGTCAAAGAACAACACCTGTCAAAACATGTTTTACGATATATTGCATACAGACAAATTAAGTGGAGGATATATATAAACATACTGGAAATGAATAAGATTACACACTCTAAAAAGCGGTACTCAATTGATCTACAGCTACAGAAATTGGTGAATTATATAAAACAATGACATCAAGAGCTTCTACGCTTATGTAAGGAGTAAACAGAAAGTTCAAGATAAGGTGGACCACTTGAAAATAACATCGGAAACATGATATCAGATTGATTATAAATGGCAAAGATCCTGAATGACTATTTCAGCTCAGTATTTGAGGAGGATGAATCAAATCAGTTAGAGCAGTTGTCTCCAGAAAATATTATCTATGAAAATTTAGAAGATGAAAGAAAATATATCAACTGTGGTTAATGGGATACCACAAAAACTACATATTAATGCACCACTTTATATATGTTTAGCTTGTCACTAAAAGAGGGGATACTTCCTTTAAAGTGGAAAGAAACAAATATGACGCCATTATTTAAAAAGGGATCAAGGAACAAGTTAGACAATTATAGGTCACTGAGGTTAACGTCTTCCGACGTATTCTATACTGCAGAGAGTTTTCTGGAACCTAGACCATATCAACATTAATCTTTAGTGTTTCTAGCAACCGCTTTATAACAAATAATCTGTATCATTGAAAAGTTGGGTTCGGTTAAATACGTATTTATTTTGCTTACGTCATGGGTTCTTTGTGTAGGTTCACGTGGTCTTCCTCCTGGCGGTGAGCGGCGGCGTGATTATTACGGATGTCTACTTGGCCTGCTTAATTCGGTGCGGCCATCAATTCAAGACCTGCATGTATGAGTGTAAGGCTGCATCGATGCCGTGGCTACAGCTGAACATGGAGGAAATCTGCAAGAGAGTGCTCAAGGATTGCCTCCATGACTGTAAAACGTATCTAACGGTGCACTGATTACGACCTATGACGAACTAAGCATACCATTATAGCACACTGTTTCTGTCCAAAGGAGAAGTTTGTTCAGCAACATCCGCCAAACTAGTATTTCAATCTTACGATGTACTAGCTATACATTTGCATATCCTACAAATGACATTGAATGACTGACAAGACATGTTTCTATTTGTATACTAATAAGCAAATTATATGTAATATATAGTGTATCTTAGAAAATTTATAATACAATTATTTCGTATCTTTATTGTAAGCAATATCATGTATCACAACACATCACATGATCGCTATGTTTGAAATTAAGTTAACGTTATGTTTCTTTGAAGTTCTTTCAAAACATAAATAATGTTGTTCATGAATGCCGTTGTTTTGGCTTAGTACACAAGGCCTTCCACACTGGAAGATAGACATTTGTTAATAAATTACTACCAGCATATCATACTAACAAAATGAACTCCATTATTTTAACATAAGGCTTTGTCGCGTTACTAACTAGCTGAACCTTATTCAACGCAGCACCAGTGGACTTTGGCTCATTTTGTCAACTGGATTAACAAAACACCCAAAGCGTACTATTATTGACAGAGCAGCCATTGGAGTCACAAATGATCGGCCGTGAACTGGACGACCTCAGGTGAACAATACAGAACAAGATCGCCATATTAAGCACTTCTGTCTATGGAAAGGTTCCACAACGCCAATGATACTATCTGGAGCATCATCAGGAACCAACAGAGGCCCACTAAAACAGTAAAGCAGCGCGCTGCTGATTTCCTGATTGTTTTCTTCTATGTGCAGCGTCTGTCACGTGCGTTGGCAAACCATAGCCTTCCTGTTGATTGTATTTGTAGCAGCTATGTTACGCTCCTGCCATGTCAGTTGACGAACTTATTGTTGTTTTCTGGTGTCCTCTTTCCTGGTGTTACTAGATGTTCCATTTAGTAAGTACTGGGCTTGGTGATCCGGAAATCAGTGAAATTGGGCAAAATGATGTCATAGTTCGTATCTTGTAACATTGCAAATTTCCCCCTGATTTGTGTATTTTTACCGTTTTAAGCGCGTTATAACGATCTACCCGATATACCGGAAACTGAGGAAACGAGCTTCCGGTTATACCGCGAACTGACCAGCTACCCGTTAGAGGCGCCATATTTGGAGATGATGCCGTCGTGACCGTGGGAAAATTCGCTTATTCGGTGTGAGGGAGGGGCGCCGAAGTTTCGGTTTGAAAACTCAAGGTCGTTGTTGGCGTGAGCGGTAGATCGATGAGGCTGCCCCAACCACACAACTCCACTTTGCGTAAGTGTGTAGTGGGTAGAACTGACCAATGAGCGACGAGTAATTACAAAACGGCCGGATGTTATTAAAATGGAGGGAAGGTATAAACATGGCGAGGTTTAAACTGACCAATGAGCGACGAGTATTTAGAAAACGGGCTGATGTTATTAAAATGGCGGGAGATTTAAAGCGGGATCTCCCGAACATCACGACGCCACACCGCGGAGGGTGGGGTGGTGGTGGAGCGTGGATATTGGTGTTGCCGTCTAGCGATGTGATGGGTGTTTGTTTTGTGATGGAGGTGGTTTGGTCGGTTGAGATTCCGACGGCGTTTGGCGAAGAGAGCGAGCGGTGTGATTGTTGGAGCGGAGGGTAGAATGAGGTGTCGTGATAAGGTGCGAGCGATGAATGAGAGGTTTAGAAGTCGACGAATCGGTATTTATCCGAGGTGTTGTGTGTGCGTGTGGGAGTTGGAATAGATATAGGACGAAGTTACAGTGTAACCCGTATGTGTTTTGGGAGCCGTTAACGAAACAAGACATTTTTGAACTGGTTTTTGGACACCTCGTCTTTGAACGGTTTTTGACGTCACTTGACCTGAAACGAACTAGTTTCAGTCCACGTGGGCTTGATTATGGTGGCGGGTTATTTAAAGTTGGAGCAGATAAAACTGACCAATAATCAAGGAGTATTTAGATAGACGGCCCCATTTCTAGAAATTTCGGTGGAAGAGGTCGAGGGATGCTTCTTGAGCGGGTAAAACTGACCGATTGGCGATGACCATTTAGAAAAAGGCGGGATGTTTTTAAAATGGCGGGGGATTTAAAGCCGGAGCAGGTAAAACTGACCAATCGGCGATGAGTATTTAGAAAATGCCCGGATGTTATTAAAATGGTCGGGATTTAATCCAGGAGGAACGGCGTGGATATTGGTGTCGCCGCCTAGCGGTGTCGTGGGTGCTTGTTTTGTTAAGCTGACTGTTTGGAGTGGCGCCGCCTATCGGTTTTGTTGGGTTAAGATTCGGAGGCTTATCGAAGGGGGACCGAGGGATTTTATTGGTGTTGGTGGTGTCGCCGCTTTACGGTGGTGTGGTCTTTATTTTGTGAGGCCGACGCTTGTGGTGGCGCCGCCTATCGGCGTTGGTCGGTTGAGATTTCGACGGGGTTTGGCGAAGATAGCGAACGTTTTGACAATCGGAGCCGAGGCTAGAATGAGATGTCACGATAAGGTACGCGCGATGAATGAGAGGATTAGTAATTCGACGACTCGTTATTTGTCCGAGGTGGTGTGCTGGAATAGGCATAGGGCGGTTTTATAATGTAAGCAGTGTGTTTTGATTGCCATGGGACTGGAGCGTGGGATGAAATCGGTGTTTGGTGTCGCCGCCTAGCGGTGTCGTGGGTGTTAGTAGTAAGAGAGGCTGCGCTGGCCTCAGACTTGGTGTAAGATCAAAGGCACCGCTATCAACAAAGTTCAAGAAATTTAACCTACACATACGAAAAATCTACTTATAAAAAATGAAATATCTTAATTGGTTTTGACAGCTTACTTATAAAAAAACTGTATGATTGATGAGGTGCGTTAATTAGGTGGCGAGACAGTGCCATTTCACTGCTGCCCCCTAGCGGCTATGCGAGACAGTGCCATTTCACTGCTGCCCCCTAGCGGCTATGTTACCTGCCACCTCCTAGCGACTGTAGTGCCATTTCACTGCTGCCCCCTAGCGGCTATGCCGACTGTAGTGCCATTTCACTGCTGCCCCCTAGCGGCTATGCGCGGCTATGCTTGTTACCTGCCCCTGTAGCGCCCCCTGGCGTTCTATATATAGACCACCCTGGCGTCTATACACTTATGCTAGTACGAAAGAAGGTTATATAGCGGTTATTTACCCTAGCGGTGGTATACTACTCCGAAAGAAGGTTATATAACGGTTATTTACGATTTTAGTAGCGCCCTCTAGGTGACGGTTCTAGCACTTTGTATATTACAACAGGACCCTCGAACGTACCCCCTAGCGGCTATGCTTGTTACCTATTCTTTCGCGCCCCTTTTTACAAACCTTCAGCCGGTATGACGCGTGGTCTTGTTGTTGTTGACACCAAGCGTAATTGGTAACAGGCGTCCAAATTCCACTGAACGACGCTGGTCTGCATTGGAAAATAATGCTACTGTATTATTCATACCGTAACCTAGTTAGATGTAAGCTTGTCTTTATAGGGGATTCAGGACAACTAGTTGGAATATAGAGCTCAAACGGATAATAACGGTGTGATTATAGACAACGAGGCGGTGAGCAAACTATTTATTACATTCTACTATAGGTAATATTTCTTAATAATAATACTAGGCCCATCGCATACCGTAAGCCCTGGGTGGCCCCCCCACCACCACTACTAGTACTATTATAGGGGGGTCGAGAGGGTCCCGTATAAGGCCCGAAGCCGTCGCCTATCTGTGCGTATCGACGAACCTCCGACGGCGAGGCACGATCGTCGGGGCGTCGTACACCAGTTACGACACCCGTGCGAGCGGCCGGTACCGCGGGACGTCGATATAGCGGCGGCGGCGGTAGTTGCGTGTCCGGCTCGAGCGGCTGTAGGCGCGGCGGCGGCGGTAACGTAACCACCGCAGGAGGCGCCTCCTGTCGTAGCGGCGTGCCTCGACCGGTCCCAGGCAACCCCTTCCCCCGGCGGCTAACCGAGGACGATCGGCACCGCCCAGCGCCAATCCGCAGAGGCGCCTCATCATTTTTCTTTCTACTAATACCACGGTCCATGTACCGGACGTCCTGGGTAGGAAACGTCGGTGGTGGTGGCATTATAGCGCATTTGTCCTGTAAGAAAACAAAGTCTTAAATAATAAAACATAATATTACAGCGGTTAAAAAAGGTCTACAGTTTAAATAATAAAAGTAAGAAAACAAAGTCTTAAATAATAAAATATAATATTACAGCGGTTAAAAAAGGTCTACAGTTTAAATAATGAAATAGGTATTAGTACCACGGTATCGAAGGAACTGTAGTTTTGTAAATATCGCTTAAATATTAAAAAGAAAGTGCGCGTATAGAAGAATACTGCGTGAATGTTAAAAAGGTATACGGGTAGTGACGTACCGTTCGTGAATATGCCATGGTTTAGACTAGTCGAAAAGACCGTGTAGTTTCATGAACGCCTTGTAACGGAATGTTGTTTACTGTAGAAGCTTCTAGAAGGTTCTATAACACCTGACACGCGGCACGTAGGCCTCGTCACGTAGGCCGGGTTGCGTAATGTTAAAATTTTTAATAAAAGCTTAAAAGTATAAAATAAACGATCTATAAGGGACTGTAAGGACTAGAGAATCTTATGGTAAATATATATTTGAAAATAAGACTATAAAAGCAATGCGCCGTTTGTGCACTCCATAGCCGAGCCCTTTTTTTCTACTTTCAATAACCTTGCCAGACTCGGCTGTTTTGTGGTATATGTGTTTATGCGCACGCGCGCTATTCACCGCCTTCTTATAAGTAGTTAGGCTAAGAGCGTCTATGTATTCATTCGGTTTTGACTGTCTTAACGTTTACGTGCTTCCTCATCCGCAGCATTAGCAGTCATGGCTTCTCAACCGGCGAAAGACCTATCCGTGACGGTCTCATCACCGCCTATCAAGCGAAAGAAGAAGGCGAAGGCGGCCGCCGCAGACCAGGCGTCGCCCGTCGTCATCAGCGCATCCGGAGCCCGGTCGTCGCCCGCCGCCGGCAGCAGCCGTGGCGCACCCGTAGCCCGACCGTCGACGGTCGTTGCCGGTATCTGCGCGCCCGTAGCAGCGGCGACGGTCCCCGAGCCTAGCGTCGCGTCGTCGTCGCCACCCTCGCTACTCGTCGTTCCACCTTCGGTGAGTGTAAGCGACCTTCTACAGGCGGACGACGGTCTCTACGCGCTAGCGATAAACGTAAGGGTGTCCGCTATCGCATGGAGAACCAAGTGCACTTACGAGGGCTGTACCCAATGCCGTCGTAAGGTGTTTCGAACATCGAACGGCGTTAAGGTGTGCTTATCCCATGGGGCGCAGCACGAGCCGAGACAGTATTTCTCGGTCCGGATGATGGTGAGGGAAGAGCCGGAGGGGCTTGAAAAGCTATGGATCAGCCTATTCGACAACGTGATGAACGACCTCGTCACCTACAAGGCCGACTATCTCGCCTCGATGAGCCCCGACACACTGCGCGACACCGTCCTACAGATCGTCGGCACGGTCATCGGGGAGCTCGTCGTACGAAAGACAACGTGGGGGCCCCTGTCGACGTACACCGCTCGGAGTGTGGCGCCTAACAAAAGCGACGATGACGACGACGACGACGACGACGCCGATGAGTATGTTACCCGCTAAAGATTCGTTTTTGTGTGCTGTAGGACGTCGACGAGGCGCGGGCGCAAGCACTCGACTATATAATCACCGAGGCTTTGTGTGCCATACCCGCGGACGCCCCGCCAGCGGACACGCCGACGACACCCCTCGCCCTGCTCGAGGCCGCCACCGCTCCATGGTCGCCCTTGTTGGTCGAGACTACCTATCAGCCGCCGCTGCTAGCCGCTTGCGCCTCGCCGCCGACGTATTCGTGCTCGACAGCATCGCCGCCGCCGCCGCCTACGTATGCGAGCCTATACCCGGTCGACATACCGACGGCGGCGGAGGCATCGACCGTGATAATCTCATCGGGGTCTTCGAACGCGCAACAAGGGTCCGACCCGGCGTCACCGTTTTTCGAGATGCCGTCGCGCAGTCCGCGCCGGGTGCTCTTCACGCTACCTCGGGATGAGGAGTTGATGCGCAGTCTAATGAAAAATTTCGCCGAGGTGATCGGGGAAAGCATACTCGAGGGTGCCCGACATTACTGCGGTGAGTGCGAGACCAACGAAGGGTGTCCGTTTGTACATATACAGGGGTACCGAGCCGGGCGACCTAGCCGCCACTATCGGCAAATGTTCATGGATGTGGGCATTATGTGCACTCGCTTCTTCCGAGTCGTATTGACCGAATACATGGGTCGGTCGTTAATACCGTGCTTGATGCGTATGATCCTGAACGTGCACGACCGATGCGACCCCCACGCGGATCGACAAGCCGAAGCCCGCCTCGTAAACCAGGTAACCGCTTGGCTACTCGAGACCGACTGGCTCAACGGCGTCTTCAACTTCGTGAGACTGGAGACGGCGGTAATGGCCTACTTGCTGTGAAGAGCCGGCTTCTGAACAGTGCTTACTAAAAACGAACTTTAATGGAGATAATTGCTTAATACATCTACGAACATTAGATCAAGAACTTTATTTTATATAGCCGAAAAAGAAGAACTTTAATAGAATAATGCACCCTTGTGCTGAATATCGCTTAATAAAGTACGCTTGTGGAGAACATTTTAATAGAAAAATATGCCTGCTTATTCGAATATGTGGTGCTTAATAAAGCACGTTGCTTGTTGTACGACGCTTAATAAAACGTTGAAAACGTATAAACACTCTTGTTGTTTACTATTACGAAATCACCCCTCCCGTCTGCAACCCATTCCTATACTTACTCGCCTGTGATAAAGGCTGCAGCATACACACACTCACCGTAGTAGAAGGCGGCACTTTATTTTTAGCTCCACCGTTCCGCCTCACCGTAACTAGGTCAAAGATCACCATAGTGTCAACTCCGGTAAACAGTAGTAGTCTTAGCGGCGGCGAGTGACGGTAACAGTCATCACCACCACCCCACCCACCCATATATAGAGGAGTGTAGAGCTTCGTTTCAACTAATAACGTGTTTGTTGTAACTAGGTCAAAGATCACCATAGTGTCAACCCCGGTAAACAGTAGTAGTAGTAGTCCTAGCGGCGGCGAGTGACGGTAACAGTCATCACCACCACCCCATCCACCCATATATAGAGGAGTGTAGAGGTTCGTTTCAACTAATAACGTGTTTGTCGTCGCTCGCTGCTGCTGCTGCAACATGCCTACTGTTTGCCCCGTATGCAATCGAGTCGTCGTTAGTTTGGTGGGACATACGTGTAGCAGTAAGCCGCAGGAGTACCGATGCCCGAATTGCGATCAGACGTATAACGCGCGTAGGGGCCTAGTAAGACATTTAAAGAAATGCGTTAACGGAATTCGGGATGACGATATCCCTTGCCCGAAATGCGGTAAATATTTTCTTCTTCGGCGTACTCTGATGATCCATATGAAATTTTCGAAAACCTGCGGCACGAAAAAAAAGGTAGTAAAAACCACCACCACCACCACCGCCACCGCCACATCCCGATGATGATGATGACGCGGCGGCTGAGGAGGGGTGGTCGGCCGGTCTACGGCGTACAGTGCAAGAGCACTGGTCGAGTATACGGACGTCGACATTCCGGGGCCCCCTCCAGTCGAGATACAATCACCAGCTGACTCATTGCGTGGACACGTCCGTCCTCGAACCGCGACTAAGACAAATGTTTGAGGAACAAACTCGGGCGTTCAAGATCAACTTAAGTTTTGGGTTTGTGTTAAGACACAAAGAGACGGGCCGTTTCCGGTATTATCACACATCCTGTAACTGTTGCGGCCGCTTCCTCGAAGCCCCGATGCTCGTTACCGACGCCGCCTCGTTCGACCGCTTCCTCGAGACCGTCCGACAACCCGACGTTCTGCAGTACGCAATAATGCAACGACCCGACTCGGGGTGGGTCGTCGAATTGGTAACAAATGTTACCTACTTCCTCAACGCCATCATCCACCACCCGATCGGGTGTCTGAACGCTCAACTACCCGCCTACCTGTACGCGAACAGGTCGATCGTCGTGCTCGCGAAAGACCGTCGAGGTAAGCCGTACACCGACAATTTATGCCTCTTCCGTTGCCTGGCCCTGCACCGAAGAAGACTACTGGTCGCCCCGACCGCCCTGATAAACGCCACCCGTTTGACGACCCCCGCCTTACGGCTCTACGCCGACTACAACGGCGCTGGGGTGGTGAGTCCCTACGCGTTCGCCGGCGTGCCGCTGAGCGACCTCGACCGGGTGGAGACGTGCTTCGAAACCAACGTCGTCGTGTATCGACTGATGGACCCGACGACGACGACCGACGGCGGCTCGACCACCGAATTGGTCCGTCGTTCCCTCTACCGATACCCTACTACCATGAACGTCAATCTGTACGACACTCACTATTCGTATATACCCGCCGTCTCGCGGTATACGCGATCGTACCTGTGCAGTAAGTGCGGTGACTCGTTGTGGCGAACCCCCTCTAAGCTACGGCGGCACGAAGCGACGTGTGAGGGTGGCGTTCGCCACGTCTTTCCCGGCGGCGTCTACCGGCCGACGCCGTCCGTGTTTCAGCAGCTGGACGACGAGGGCATCTGCGTGCCCGACCACCTCCGCTACTACCAGTACAGAGCGACATTCGACTTTGAGTGCTACTTCGACGACAGCGACCTGCCGGCGGACAGCCCCAAGTGCCGGTGGATAGCCCGTCACGAGCTACTCAGCGTGAGTATCGCATCGAACGTCCCCGGCCACGAGGCGGCACAATGCTTCGTTACGACCGGCGATTCGAACGATCTCGCGCGGCGCCTGATCGTCGCCCTGGAGGCCGTGAGCGAAGCGGCGTGCGCGGCTCTGCGACCGTCGTACGACCGAGTCTTCGATGCGATCGAGGCGCTCGACGCCGAATGGCGAGCTGCCGCCGGCACCGACAACAAGACCCCGTACACCGCACTCGCCAAGCGCCTGTGGACGCATCTACGCCAACTCCCCGTCCTCGGCTTCAATTCGGGCAAGTACGATTTGAACGTGGTCAAAAAGTATCTCACGCCCCTCCTTCTGATCGACGGTCAGCCTACCTCGCCGGCGTTCGCGATTAAACGGCAGAACAATTTCATGTGCCTGTCGACGGAGACGCTCAAGTTCCTGGACATCACTAACTACCTGACCCCGGGATTCAGCTACGATAAGTTTCTGAAGGCTTACCGCTGCAGCGTAACGAAGGGCTACTTCCCCTACGAGTACGTCGACGCGTTGGGGAAACTAGACGACGGTAAACTGCCGCCACGCGAGGCGTTCTACAGCCACCTGAAATGCGAAGGGATCTCCGCCGAGGCGTACGAGGGTTTACGGCGGTATGGCGCGACGAAGGGATGACCACGCTAAGGGACTTCCTCGTGTGGTACAACAACCGAGATGTGGTCCCGTTTTTGGAGGCCGTCGACAAGCAGTTCGCCTTCTACTAGCAGCACCGCTTCGATATGTTTAAGGACGGCATCAGCGTCCCGGGTCTAACGCTCCTCTACCTGTTCAACGATCTCCCATTGTCGATTCACTTCACGCTCTTCAGCGAGTCGAACAAGGACCTGCACCGGCTCATACAGGCGCAGATCGTCGGCGGGCCCTCGATCATCTTCGCGCGCTATCACGAGGCCGACGTAACCGTTCTACACGGCGGCGACGGCCGCCCGTGTCGCTCGATCGTGGGCTTCGACGCAAACGGTCTCTACCTATGGGCGATCACCCAAGAGATGCCGACGGGGTGGTATACGCGCCGGCGGGCGGAGACCGGCTTTCGGTCGGAACGCGTGCACCGCTACGGCCGTATGGCCGTGCAGTGGCTAACGAGGGTGGCCGAAAGGACGGGGGTGCGCATAGGACACATGCTCAACGGGCGCGAGCATCGCGTCGGCAAGTACCGGGTCGACGGCTGGTGTCGCGAGACGCGAACGGCGTACCAGTTCCAGGGGTGCTTCTTTCACGGCTGCCCGTGTACGGGGCGCGAAATGAACGACGTTAACGGGCGGTCGATGAGTCGCCTCTACGCCGAGACGAACGCCGTCACCGCCTACCTTCGCCGGTTCGTCACCGTCGTCGAGATGTGGGAGTGCCAATTGCGCGAACTGCGACCACCGGCGCCCCTGTTGCCGCCCGAGGAGAGTCGCTGGACGGCCCCCGGCGCCGCCGTTACGACGTCGACGATCCTGAAGGGCGTACGCGACGGCACCCCCTTCGGGCTGGAAGAGTGCGACATCGCCGTCCCGGACGCGCTGCGCGACGTCTTCGCCGAGATGCAGAAGGTGTTCAAGAATGCCTACATCGACCGCGACGATCTCAGCCCGTTCATGCGTCGCTACGCCGAAGCGCACGACCTCCTGAAGCGGCCTCAACGGACGCTCGTGGGTAGCTTTTTCGGCAGCAAGATTCTACTAGCGACGCCCCTACTACGGTGGTATCTGGAGCACGGCCTCGTCGTCGACCGCGTGTACCAGATCGTCGAGTACGTCCCGGTCGCCTGCTTCCGCCGCTTCGGTGACACGGTCTCGGCGGCGCGATGCGAGGGCGACGCCGGCCCCGACAAAACCACCATCGCCGACACCTTTAAGCTAATGGGCAACAGCTCCTACGGGAAGAGAATCACGCGCGTCGATCCCCACAGGGACACGAAATACTGCACGACGATCGGCGCCTCGACGCTCGACAACGACCGCCGCTTCCGACAGCTCGACGTCGTCGTACCCGGCAGCGTCTACGAGGGGGCGCTGAACAAGCGAACCGTCCGCTACACACTACCTAACCAGATCGGCTACTTCGTCTATCAGTACGCGAAGCTACGAATGCTCGAATTTTACTACGATTTTATCGCATTCTACATCCCGAGACCCCTCTTCCAGGACTGCGCTATGGATACGGACTCGGCGTACATAGCCCTCGCGTGCCGGAACGTCGACGACCTGGTGGAGGAGGCTAAACGCGAGCATTACTTTCGCCATCGCGGCGACTGGTTCCCGGCCGAATGCTGCGATGTTCACGCGGACGCGGACGCGCAGTGTCGACTCGCCGGGCGATCGTGGGACGCGCCGCCCTGTTGCGCTCGACGACGCCTGTACGACAGGCGAACGCCGGGCCTCTTCAAGGAGGAGTGGTCCGGGCGCGGAATCGTCGCGCTCTGTAGTAAAACCTACTACTGTTTCGGTCGGGACGGCGACAAGTACAGCACGAAGGGGTTGAATAAGCGTCAGAACTACATCGACAAGGACGTCTTCCTCGCCGTGCTGCGCGATCAACGGAGCCGCGGCGGCACGAACCGCGGCTTCCAGGTGCGCGAATCGTCCGTGCTGACGTACATCCAGGAGCGCGCGGCGTTGAGCTATTTCTACGCTAAGCGTCGCGTGCTCGACGACGGCATCACCACGGCGCCCGTTCTCGTGTAGGCGAGGCGCCTCTAAGGCGAACTACCCCTCTAAGGGGAGGAATACCCCCTCTAAGGGGGCGGCGCCTCTAAGGCGCACTACCCCTCTAAGGGGAGGGAGGGACCTAAAGGACTACCCCTCTAAGGGGTAGGGGCGGCGGCCCCTCTAGGGTTAGGGTAGGTAGGTAGGTAGGTAGGTAGGGTCCTGCTACGAAATAAAACAAGTGCAACACCTACAATACGTTTTCATCGTCTTTTATTCGTAGTAGTAGTAGCGGTAACAGGCTTGAAAGCGAAAAAGCGATACTAGCAGTTAAGAGACTAATGCGGCTTTAGCCAGTCGAATACGAGACAGTCGTTAGTCACCCTATCGGCGCCGAACAGGTACTGGAACCACTTTAGCGGCATACCGCGGCATCGTAAGAGCAGGTAGGCGACGCAATATTGTCCGCATACGTTAGAGACCACGCGCTGCAGTCGCTTGTCGTTGTACGTCCAGCGCGCGTCGCAGTTGCGGCGCAGGAAGGCGCGGAAGTCGTCGTGCTGCGGCGGCAGGCCGTACGAGTCGAAGTAGTCGCCTCGCCCGTCGACGTCCACGTAGACGACCACCCAGTGTTCGCCCGGTTCGCCGCCGTCGTCGGTGTTGCACACGAAAGCCGCCGGTAGGTCGGTGAGCCGTCGTTTCGGTAGCGCGTCTTTGGCCACGACGCCGACGACCACGCGTCTAGTGAACGGGTGGATGCGCAGGCGACGCAGCAGCTGAAACGTGTCCATGTTAGCGATCGTACAGGACGTTCCGGCTTTTGTCGATCTCGAGCACCGCCTCGAACTCGCCGTACACGACGACGTTCACCGTGTGCGGGAGAGCCACCGTCGCTAGGAGGGGGCAGGTAACAAGCATAGCCGCTAGGGGGCAGCAGTGAAATGGCACTGTCTCGCATAGCCGCTAGGGTGCAGCAGTGAAATGGCACTGTCTCGCCACCTAATTAACGCACCTCATCAATCATACAGTTTTTTATAAGTAAGCTGTCAAAACCAATTAAGATATTTCATTTTTTATAAGTAGATTTTTCGTATGTGTAGGTCAAATTTCTTGACCTTTGTTGATAGCGGTGCCTTTGATCTCCTTTGATCTTACACCAAGTCTGAGGCCAGCGCAGCCTCTCTTACTACTGGTGTTTGTTTCTGTGGCTGACGCTTTGGAGTGGCGTCGCCTATCACTTTTGGTGGGTTAAGGTTCGAACGTTTTGCGAAGGGGGCCGAGGGATTTGATTGATGTTGTTGGTGTGGTGTTTATTTTGTGAGGCCGACGTTTTTTTAGGTACCACCTATCGGCGTTGGTTAATTGAGATTCCGACGGAGTTTGGGGAAGAGAGCGAGTGGTTTGACAGTCAGAACCGAGGGAAGAATGAGGTGTCGCGATAAAATTCGAGCGGTGAATGAAAAGTTTAGTAATTCGAGAGTCGTTATTTATCCGAGGTGGGGAGTGTGTGAGCTGGAATAGGTATAGGGCGGATTTATAGTTTAAGCTGCGTGTGTTTTGATAGCCGTATACTGGGGAAAATAAATATATTTGGTTATAAAATGAAACTTTCCTGAAATATTTAAATGTTCAACTATTTTTTAAATACTTTGTTTTTTCTGATTGTGTACAACCTTACCATCCCTACACATCCCAGTACATCCTCATTCTCTGATAACAATGACTATGATACCCAAACATGGCAACAGGCAGCATCTTTTCCCAGTCAGAAACACTCTGTTAAGCAAACAATAATTGTAGGCTAGCAGTTCAGGCCACATACCTGTTTGTTTAATTAAGCCATAAAGAGTCAATTAGCAGTTAACCCACCAGTTAGACAGGAAATGGCTTTGATGTAGTATGGAGACCATGCCACTTGGCACTGGCTGACAGTGCTAACTGCTAAGAACAAGAACTGCCAGTCTTCCTCTGTAGAAGTAAGGTGGCTCAAGTCAGACTGTCTCCTACACTAGTATAATCCCATGCCAGCTGCCTGGCTAAAAAGTCCAAAGGGGATGCTGAGCCTGTTATGTGGACATGTGCTAACCCTCTCAACAACTAGTAGTCTACGATCAGAACATATAAATTGCAAACTTATAACATCAGCAGATTGCTGATTGTAGAGATGAACGAATACCTCACTCAGTCAGCCATGTACAGATTGTCACAGTGACCCACTGCAGTTCTGAGTTTTTCAACTCTGGCTCAGTTGGTCCCTCACCATCTCAGCCTCATCAGCCCTAGTTGAAAGGGTATTTAGCATAGCCGAGAAAGTATTCTGCCCTGAACAGTGCAGCCTGAAAGACTCAACCTGTGAACAAATCATGTTAATTCGGTGCAATGGCAAATAGATGATAAGATCATACGATGCCACTGAAATGAATGCCAATGAAGTTAATTTAATTGTTGATGAAATAGAGGTTCTTTAGTTTTCATCATAAAACATTGATCAACTGCCATTACAAAGTCACTTGTGCTGAGTTATATAAATTTGATTAATTAATAATGTTAAAATCGACCTTCCCACGGCTACTAAAACACATATGTGCTATACTATTCCAGCTGCCACACACACACAGCACCTCGGATAAACAACGATTCGTCGAATTCTGAACCTCCCTTTCATCGCTCGCACCTTATCACGACACCTGATTCTACCCTCCGCTCCAAAAATCGAACCACTCGCTCGCTTCGCTAAATGCCGTCGTAATTCCGACCAACGCCGATAGGCGGCGCCACCATAAGCCACTCGACACGAGTTCGAACGATACCAGCAGCGTGAGAAAGTGCGAATGGCTGGACCGAGACTGGCCGGAAAAAGATTCGGGGTGAGTGAGCAGATACCGAAAGAGTGGCAAGACAAAAGGAAACCGCTGCTGCCACTCTACAAAGAGGAAACAAAGCAGGGGAAGAGAGCACGGTTTGTTGGCGACAGGCTACTCGTGGAAGGACATTTCGTCACCGTGGAGACGCCTCATCACCACGCATAGGACAGACCGGGGGATTACACCCATCTACACGACTATGTGTGCACTGACGGTTGCTGTGCGACAGGTGTGACCGGCGGGACAGTGTGCAATAAAGACAATGGGTCTGAAATGATTGAATGCAAACGTAATGCTAATATGCATGCAAACCAGTCAAAGACGATCAATATAGCTATGTTAAATGTTTGTAGCCTACCATCGAAATTGGACTTATCTGATTTTATTGAGTCTCATACTATTAATTGCTTTGTGGAAACCAAAATTAATGACATAGATGTTGATAATATTACTAATTCTATACCTGTGGGATACAAGGGGAAATTTAAATGCAGAAAGTACTGCTCAAAAGTAAAATCCGGAGGAATAGGCATAATATATAAGGAAATACTAGAAGAATTTATAACAGAAATAAAAACTGACAGTGATTTTGTGTCATGGTACAAAGTAGACAGAGCCAGTATTGGATTAACTAAAGATTTATTGTTGGGAGTTGTTTATATCCCCCCAGAAGGGTCCAAATACACTAAAGCAGAAGCTTTTGAAGAGTGTGAAGTAGAATTATTAGAACTTTTGTCTTGTAATGATGCATTTGTTTGTATGTGTGGCGATTTTAATGCTAGGACTGGTGATTTATGTGATTTTGTAGAAGACGGTATTTTTAATGACTTTGGGTATGATGGTGCTGCAGGTTTGAGTACTGGCACGAAAGCTCACTATAAAAGACAAAATAATGACACCCAATGTAATAAATATGGGCCACTATTAGTAGATCTATGTAAAACTGCTAATGTGCTTATTGTAAATGGGAGGACGACTAATGACTCAAGTGGTAATCCCACCTTTAGGAATATCAGTACTATTGATTATTTCTTAAGTTGTCCGTTGCTATTTAAACATATCAATAACTTTATTGTACATGATGGAAATCCACTATTTTCTGATGGCCACAGTGTGCTAGAACTGGTGCTTAATACAGTGCTAATAGCGACAAAGAATACATCGTGCCATATCAAACCATGTGTCAAAAGGACAGTAGTAAGATGGGAGCATAACAAGAAAACCGAATTTCAATGTGCCATTAATAACAACACTAATGAATTTGAGAGAGTTAACATTTTACTAGATGATATATTAAAAAACATCAGCATGGCAACTAAGGAAAGTGTTAATGATTTGGTTGCAAGCTTTAATTATCTACTTTTAAGTGGTGCTAAAGAATGCAGCATGCTCAAAACTAAACCATATGCCAAAATAAATATAACAAAAACAAATAAATATAAAGATTGGTTTGACGCAGACTGCAGTGATAAAAGAAATGCATTTAACAGAGCAAGAAGGCGATATAAGGACAATAAAAATGAGGAAAACTTAAAACTAATGAAATTAACTGGAAAGGAGTATAAAACTATTATCAATAAATCTAAGGCAGTGCATAGACAAAAATTTGTAGAGGACCTAAAAGCAAAGGAATCTAATGATCCCAAAGCTTTCTGGGAGATAATAAATAAGAGTACCATGCAAGCAAATACAGGAAATGTAACTATTGACGAGTTTCTTGAACATTTCTCCGAACTAAACTCTACTAAAGAAAACGAAGCTGGATTCCAATGTAACATAAATGTAACTCAAAAGCCGAGCGGTGTAAGTAACGAATACTCTGAGTCCGAGATATTAAATTCACCAATTTGTGAGATAGAAGTGAAAAAAGCTGTAAAACGATTGAAAATGGGAAGGCATGTGGGGAAGATAAAATCATTAATGAAATGATTAAAGCTTTCTCAGAAAATCATCTGTGTGTGTTAACACAAGTCTTTAATGTTGTTTTACTGAGTGGTCATATACCACATGAGTAGGTCACTGGTATAATAAAACCAATATATAAAAATAAAGGCGACATTAATGATCCAGATAACTACAGAGGGATAACCCTTCTTAGCTGCTTAGGAAAATTATTTACCTCAGTTATAAATGAAAGACTGACAGTCTTTATAAACTCACACCAAATTATGAGTGAAGCCCAAGCTGGCTTCAGGAAAGGTTATTCTACTACCGACCAAATATTTACACTCAAATGTATTGTTGAATTATTGTTATGTCAAGGTAGAAGATTGTTCTGCACTTTTGTGGATTATAGTAAAGCTTTTGACTCGATCAACAGAGCAACATTATGGAAAAAACTAATATCATACGGTATATCGGGAAAAGTGCTTAACGTTATATTGAATATGTACAAATCAATCAAATCATGTGTTGTGAACAATGGCGTGCAGTCAGAGTTCTTTGAATCACATGTAGGACTAAGACAAGGAGAGAACTTATCGCCACTCTTATTTGCACTTGTTCTCAATGATATGGAAACATTCTTCACAGCACAGAAATGGAATACACTAACATTTATAGACAAACTGTATAATGACAGTAAAGATGGCATTAATGGAATGTTAAATCTATTTGTTCTCCTGTACGCAGATGACACTGTTATAATGGCTGAAAATGAGCGTGACATGCAGAGGAATCTAAACCTACTGAATGAAAACTGTAGCTGTAATATACTGAAAGTTAATATCGGTAAAACAAAAATGATGGTCTTTGCCAGGTCTAAGACAAGGATACGTAACATTCCTATATTTAAATTTGGTAATTTGGATCTTGATCAAGTAGAGGATTCTATTTATTTGGGTATTTGCTTTAATTGGAATGGATCCTTTGTTAAAGCCAAACAACTGCTACATGATAAAGCTTCAAAGGCTATGTATTCACTCATACAAAAGGGCAGGCGACTGAATCTACCAACTGATGTTATGCTTAAATTATTTGACAGGTGCATAGAACCAATTTTATTGTATGGTTGTGAAGTGTGGGGCTACGAAAATGTTGATATTTTGGAGAAAGTGCATACTAAATTCTGTAAATTCATTTTTGGAGTGTCTAAATTCTCTCATAATATGCAACTATATGGAGAGCTAGGAAGATATCCACTGTCAGTTACTATAAAACAAAGAATGGTCTGTTATTGGACAAGAATATTAAAAAGTAGTGAGGAAAAACTTAATAAGGTCATGTACACAATTTTATATAATCTTCATTGTAAAAATGTACACTGATCACCTTGGATTAAATGTGTTAGTAACATCTTTCAAAGTAATGGTATTAATTATATATGGTTAACGCAGGATCATAAAATAGATGCCAAGATCATACACAAATGCGAATGTGATCAATTTAAGCAACTATGGCACTGCAGAATTGTAAATGATAATAATGTGATGTATCAACTTTTTAAAATCTCCCATGGAAAAGAAAGGTATATCGAAATCCTACCCGAACACTTAAAAAAAGCATTATTTCAATTCAGGATAGGAACATATAAATTGCCTGTTAATAACCGAAGAAACTTTAATATACCTAGGAATGAGAGACTGTGTAAACTTTGTGAAAGAGGTGTAATAGGCGATGAAATTCACTTTTTATATGAATGTACCAAATTGGACGACTTGAGAATTAAATATATGTCTTCATGTAATAGATTGAGTCCTAATGTATATAATTTTATACATATGCTACAGGCCAATGATCCAGACATAATTCACAGCCTGGCAAAATTCATATTGCATGGTTTAAAACTGTATGTTCGATGTTCTGCCTAGTGTATGTTATCCAGGAACCTGTATAAACCTGACTTTACACGGTTAGTAGTTTAGACTGATGGGTAATTATTATCCAGACTGTTAATATTTATATTTTGTATAATGATTCCTGTTTTATATATGTATTTGTGAAATTGTGATCCTCTATGTACCACAGTATGTGGTTAGAGTGAATAAAATTATATTCTATTCTATTCTATTCTATTCTATTCTATTCTATTCTATTCTATTCTATTCTATTCGACACCACCACAAAACAATCACCCACCATACCGCTAGACGGCGACACCAATATCCACGCTCCACCATCACACCCACCCTCCGCAGAGTGGCGTCGTGATGTTAGGGGGGTCCCGCTTTAAATCCCCCGCCATTTTAATAACATCCGCCCGTTTTCTAAATACTCGTCGCTCATTGGTCAGTTTAAAACCCCCACCATTTTAGTAACACCCCGCCATTTTAATAACATCCCACCATTTGCTAAATACTCGTCCCTGATAGGTCAATTCTACCCGCTACACACTTACGCAAAGTGGCGTTGAGATGTTGGGGGCAGCCACGTCGATCTACCGCGCACGCCAACAACTAAGGGGGACCCCTTCGACCTCGAGTTTTCGAACCGAAACTTCGGCGCACCTCCCTCACACCGAATAAGCGAATTTTCCCATGATCATAACGTCATTATCTCCGAAAAACAACGAGAGTGGCGCCTCTATCGGGTAGCTCATCAGTTGGCGGTATAACTGGAAGCTCGTTTCCCCAGTTTCCGTTATAAGGGGTAGATCGTTATACCGCGTAAACAATTGTAAAATTACCTAAATCAGGGGAAAATGGGCCATGTTAAAAGATACGATCTATGACGTCATTTTGCCCAATTTCACTGATTGCCGGGTCATAAAGTCCACTACTTACTACTGTTCCAATTTTCTTTTTTTCATTATAGTGACCGTGAACTATGTTTGTTGTTTTAAGGTTAGGGTTACGATCTTTCGTTTTTGCGTTGGCTGTTGTACTGTTATAAGGATATTTTCATAACTTTATTTTATGCCCATGGCAGTAGTTTCTATGGCTTTCTATGATGTTTTAGGTGCTGCCCATGATTCACACCCATATCGCAGTATGGGCTCTACGCAGCATTGCAATATATGTTATTTTTGTTTGATAAAGTGTTTGTCTTGTTGTGGAATGGCACATTTCTTCTGCTGATCTCATTACTGCATCGACCGTTAAATGTCATTAATGAACGCAGGTAGTTATAATTGGAACCTGCTTTATAACAGTGCCATTTGTTACAATGTCGCTTCCTGCAGAACCATTTTTCTTTGAGATAACCATGGTTTCTTTTTTCGTTTTGTTCAGGACAGAGCGTTTTCTCGCTTTCCATGATTACTGTGCTTAATATCCGCCGTAGAACTATTTGATTTTCTGAAGTCAGTACAGTGTCGTCGGCATATTTTAATTAATCATATTGTATACATCATCATTATCATTGTGCAGCCGTAGTGATCCGTGGTTGGGCGAAGGCCTCAGCATGTCGTTTCCAAATCTGCCTGTCTTGCGCTATTCTCTGCCAGATGGTGCCCTTCCAGTACTCGCCTAGTTCGTCTCTCCACCGTCTCTTCGGTCTTCCTCTAGATCGTTTCCCTTCGTAAGGTCTCCAGGTTGTGATACGCGATGTCCATCGGTTATCTCGTAGTCTGCTGATGTGCCCAGCCCAGGTCCACTTCTGTCTGCTGATTTGTTCTATCACGTCTATGACCTTTGTTTTCTGCCTTACCCAGATGTCTGTTTTACTCTCCCGATATGTGATGTTTAACATACGTCTTTCCATCTTTGTTTGTGCGGATGCTAGCTTGTTCTTTGCCTGGATGGTGAGTGTCCATGTTTCTGCGCCGTATGTCATCGCCGGAAGTACGCATGAGTTGAAGACTTGTCTCTTCAAGCATGTTCCAAAGTTACCCTTGAAGATGTCGCGGTGTTTGGGGAATGCTGCCCAGCCGGCAGTGATCCTTCTTTGAATCTCCTTGTCTTGGTTTTTGTCTCTGATACTGTATCGCTGTCCCAGATAGACGTAGCTTTCAACGTTCTCTATCTGTGTCTTGTTGATATACATTGGTGTGTCATTTTCTACCATCACTTTTGTCTTGGAGATGTTCATCTTGAGACCTTGTTTTTCACTTTCATCAGCTAGCTCCTGCAGCATGTTTTGTAGTTCTTGCGGTGTAGTAGCGCATATAAGTATGTCGTCGGCGAAGCGAAGATGGCTGAGATATTCTCCGTCTATCATCAAGCCTGTGGTTTCCCAGGTCAGTCTTCAGAATATGCTTGCGAGTGTTGCTGTGAACAGCTTGGGCGATATGGTGTCACCCTGTCGTACTCCTCTCTTGATGTTGATCATGTTGCTCTTTTTTTGTAGGTGGACTGTCACCGAGCTGTTAGTGTAGATGTCTTTCGGGAGTTCGATGTACACATCTTCTATCCCCTGTTCTTGAAGGGAGGTCAGTATTCGTCTTTCTGATAAGCATTTAGTATACAGCTTAGCCAGTGTCTTCGAGATAATATCTTCTCCTGCTTTTAATGTTTCAATATGTACATGGTCGTTGCCTGGTGTCTTCCCATTCTTCATATCTCTTAGCGCAGCTTCCACTTCCCATGGTGTTATCTCTGGTACCTCTTTCTTGTCGATGTGAATTATGGTACTCAGTTCACTGTCATATAGCTCGGTGTAGAATTCCTCTATTCGTTCCATGATCATATCTTCATCTTGTATTTCTCTACCCTGCTTGTCTAGAAGTGTAATCAGTCTGTCTCGGCCTAGGACCTGCGTTCCTCTTGCTTTCTTCAGGCTCTTTGATGACATAATCGTTTCTCGTATTATTTCTTGTTTGTACTTCCTGATGTCCTGTATACATACTTGAATTCCACGCATATTTTCACCTTTGTCTTGCACGTCGTTTTATTTCTTGACATATGCTGACGGTATTATCACAATTTTCAGATATTGCCTTTTCAGACTCTCCAATATTGATAAGATTTCTTCATGACGAATTCTGGCAAATGCATTTGTGTAATCACTAAAAGATACATAGCTTTCTGCAGTTTTAATGCTTTTCTCAATCATCATTCTTATGAAGAATATAGCATTACATGTTCCTCTTCCTTCTATAAATCCACATTGTTCGTCACTCATTTCCTGCTTTATTTTGGTTTCATCCTGCTGTAGTAATTTTGAACATCTTCTTCAAGTGGCCCATGAGATGCAGTTCAAAGTCAATTGCGCCTGGTTTCTCGGTATTACCATAAAGATGGATTTTGCTGAGTCAGTTGTGATTTTTCTGCCGTCATATATTTAGTCCAAGATATATGTTAATATATATACTAAAGTCATATAAACATTCTAATCAATGGAAATATTATCTGGTCCAGCAGCTTTGTCTTGTTTCATTGACCTGATGGCTTTTAACAAGATTTAACAAGATTGCCACCCAGAGAATTAACTCTAGGTGGCAGTTGGACAAGGAAACCTTTTGGCTTATCGAGAGTCCAACACTTTTATTTATGTGTATCCCGCCCTTCTGAGGTATGTGTCGATTTTATTTTTAATTATTTTATATTCACGCTACTAGCACCCACACAATCAGCAGAAAATCTGTTCCATTCATTTAAAGTCTTTTGTCAAAATGAGAACATTCTTATATCTAATCTGCACTGCTCCTTTGCTAATGTAACTTCATGTCCTCTAGTCCTTCTATCTTTCTTAACTGAGAAAAAAGTATTTCTATAAATATTTTCATAAACATTTAATATTTTTGACATTTCTATCTGATCTCCTCTCAATCTCCTAGTCTCTAGTGTTGTTAAACCACATTCTTTTAGGCGAATTTCATAACTAAGATCCATCAGTTTTTGTATCATTTTAGTCGCTCTCCTCTGTACTCTTTCTAGAATATCTATGTCCTTCTTGCGATATGGCCTCCACGCTTGTATACAATATTCTAAATGAGGTCTCACTATTGTTTTGTACAGCGGTATTATTAGTTCGTTTTCCTTATACGCTATATTTCGCCTAATTATTCCAAGGATTTGAATTCCCTTTGAAGCTGCAATTCCGCACTGCTCTGAAACCTTCATATCAGCATTAATGGTTAACCCTAAGTCCCTTTCTTTTACATTAGTACTTAGTACAGTACCCCCCATTGTATATTCTACCTCTTCGTTCCCATGTCCTGTGTGGAGGCATTTACATTTCCCAAAATTGAACAGCATTTGCCATTTTTCAGAACATTTGATCAACTTGTCAAGATCATCTTGTAAATGTTGTCTATCTCCATCACTTTTAATCTTTCTAAACACTTTTGTATCATCCGCAAATGTCAACACCATGCTTGTTATTTCATCATCCAAATCGTTGATATATATTAAGAATAATATAGGTCCTAGTACTGATCCCTGTGGTACTCCACTCAATACCGATTTCCAGTTTGAAGCCTCCCCATCAACTACTACACGTTGTCTTCTGTTAGTCAGCCATTTCTCTATCCAGTTTATTATACCATTTCCTATGCCATGGGCCTTTAGTTTAAGGAGTAATCTTTGATGTGGTACTTTGTCGAAAGCTTTTCGAAAATCTAAGTAGACGATATCTACTGGTGATCCCTCATCTACCCACTTAGTGATGTCTTCCAAAAAACATAACATATTTGTTAAGCATGACCTCGCTTTTAAAAACCTATGTTGAGATGGGTTTATCAAGTTGTGCTTAAAAGAAAATCCACCATGTGATATTTAATTAGTCTTTCTAATAATTCAAATGCAAATGCAAATCACTGATGTTAAACTCACTGGTGTATAGTTCTCTGACTTGTTTCTCGAACCTTTTTTAAATAACGGTATAATGTTTGCCTCTTTCCATTCTAAAGGAACCAGTCCCTCTTCTAATGACAAATTGAAAACTATTGCAAGCGGTACGCTAATTTGTTCTACAATTTCCAATAGTAGTTTGGGCGGAATCCCATCCACTCCAGGTGATTTATTATCCTTCATAGCACTTATTTTCTTAGCTACCATTTCCGGGGTTACAATTAATTGTCCTATATAGTCTGAATCTGCCCCCTTGAACTTAGTCTCTGGTACTGGCAGTGAACTAATATCTTCCCTGGTAAACACTGAACTAAAATACTCATTCAGGTCTTCTGCCATTAAGAATCCCTCTGATATTATATTTCCAGCAGTATCTTCAAGAGGACCGAACTTATCTTGAACTCTCTGTTTCCTTCGAACATATGCATACAAACTCTTGCTGCCATGTTTTATATTACTAGCTAATTGTTGTTCATAGCTTCTCTTTGAATTTCTAATTTCAGCTGTAGCTTGATTAAGTGCTTCTTTATAAATGTTGTAGTCATCATAATTTCCATTACATCTATATGACTTGCACATCATTTGTTTATACGTAATTTTTCTAATGGCTTCTTTCGATAAGTGGTTCTTTTTGGACCGTTTCCCTTGTTTTTGAAGGGTACAAATTTATCGACTATGCACTTAATTTCACTCTTTACTATATTCCAGCATTCTGTTGCTGTTTTATTTCTCAGTGTGTTATTCCAGTCTATCTTTGCTAAATATTTCCTTTTGTCCTTATACCTTCCTTTGTGGAAATTTCTCCTATACTGCTTTTTACTATTCCTTTCTGATTTTACTTTGATGGTAAAATGTGTCTGGTTGTGATCACTACTCCCCAGTGGCTCACATATCTTGACATTGTCAACTAATTCATTCTGTGAGGACAAAACTATGTCTAACACTTTCTCATCCCTGGTTAGTTCTAGCACATGTTGAGAAATGAAAGTATCTTGAACTAAAACAAAAAACTTGTGGTCCTCACTCCTCATACTCTGTACAGATTTCCATTGTATATGCCCGTGGTTAAAATCCCCCATAATAATACAGTCCCGTTTGCTTACTTCCCTTATAGCGTTTTGTATGTTTTCATTCTCTTCTATGCTTATGTTTGGACTTCGATAAACTAATCCAACTGTTAACGTTGAGTTTCCTGTAATTATGTAACACCAAACAGCTTCTTCGCAATCTGCTTTCTTTCTAATTTTATTTCATAAGCCTGGATAGATTCTTTAATGTATAAAATAACTCCACCTCCCATTCTTCCTATTCTATCTTTTCTAAACATTACATATCCTGTCAGTCCCAATTCGGCATCTGATATATCGGTGGTGGTCCAGGATTCGGTTATACCTATTATATGAGGGTCAATATCGTCTACCATAATGTTTAGTTAATTTCTTTTGTTTACTATACTCCTTGCATTTAAACAAACACATTTATATCCAGCTTCAGAAGAGTTTTCCGGACTGTTCTTTGCTGATTTATTTGTGCTGTCTTTATCTATGCCTCCACTTTCAGGCTTTTCTGTGAGTCCCCCCTGCGAATCTAGTTTAAATAGATGCAACCTGTCCCACTGTCAACAGATCCCAGCAGATTCTCTGAGAAAACTGCTGTCCCCTTTCCACTAAGATGGAGGCCATCTCTCATGTACATATCTTCCCTCCCAACAAAGTATCCCCATAAATCGGTGAATCCCACCCCTCTTCTTCACACATCTGCTCAACTAGTGCGTTGATCGCCATCCTCTTGCAGTTTCTATACGTTGCCCCCTTCCTCCCATTACTGACAAAATTCCTGACAGAATAATCTGTTAAACTCTTGTCTTCTTTAGTTTCCTCACTAAGTGTCTATACTTCTATACTACCCCAGTTTTACCCTCCCTGTCTGCATTATTTGTTCCTACATGTACTAGTATAGACCCTCCCTTGCCATGACTCCAATACCTTCTCTACCCTGTCAGTCACATGTTCTATCCTAGCCCCCGGTAGACAAACAACGATGTCCTTCCCCTCGTTAACTGTCTTAACCGTCTTTCTCATAAAGTAGTCGTCCATAAACACCCTCTCTTTCCTCATTGCCCCCTCAATCACAACCTCAGTGTAGCTCCTACTTCGGTTTGCATCTGTCTGGTTGTTGTCTATTCCCCCTGCCGTCTTCTCTCCTGTCACATTCTCTTCCGATCCATTCTTTCCCGTCGCTATTTCTCTTGTCACCTTTCCTCCTGTCATCGTCCCTTTTATCGACTTCTCTTCTATCACATTTGCTCTCAAGTCCTTTCGTCCCATCATCTTTCCTCCCATCTCATTTTCTTCTCTCCTCTCCCGTCCCATCTTCCCTCCCTCCTTCTCTACGGTCACTTTCTCCCCTGTCACCTTTACGCTTGTCACGTTTTCTGTCGTCGATTTTCCAATTTCTTCCCCTCCAATCACCTTCCCTCCTCTCAATATCCTTTCCTCAGTCTTCTTGCCACTGCTTTTTTGAAACTCTTCCTTCAGTATTGGAGGGACATCAAAATTCTCCTTAATTTATTATTTGTCGCCCTTTTCACATGTAAAGTTCATCTATATATTGTGACCATATTTCAAGTAGTTTTGTCTTTGTCCGTTATTATGTTTCTTTCTTTGATTTAAAAAACCTGTAGTTGAGCATATTCCTTTTCTTGTGATTTGTCTTATTCTCGCGTGAATGGATATTGTGTTGTGCTTCTGTTGAATGTTCATTAAGCCACTTCTCTTTCGCAACATTGCATTTGGCAGTACGACTGAGTACCTTGCTATAGACAGTGGTGGATATTTGTGTACGAATAGTCTTTAATTTGCAGCGTGGTTGGATGCCTCCCAGAGAAGTCGAAATGGTGTTCGATTGAACAGGTCAGCCAGAGAGTAAAGGGTAAAAGCCCTTTGAGCAGTCACGAGAAATGGATGCTGCGCTATATAAGAACTTACCTTAATTGGAACTTACAGCTTTTAGAGGACGTGAAGTGACATTAGAGAAGGAACACTGTATATTAGATATCAGAAAGCATTCAATCTCACAGAAGAGAGTAAATAAATGGAACGTATTTAATATATTCCGTATTTAGTATATTTAAAAAACTAAGTAGACATATACCTCAGAAGGGCGGGACACACATAGACAAGCTCATTTATACTCTCGATAAACCACTCTTGTCCACTTGCCATCTAAAGTTGATTCTCTCGATGGCAATCGTGTTCAATTTTGTCTTCTTAAATAAAAGGCGGGTCTTTCAGGTGTTCTAACTTGAATTTCTAAGATTGTCATCTAACGACGGAAAACGCATATGGAAAGTAGACAAGGAAACTATTCGTTTATTGAGAGACCGACATTATTAACCAGTGTGTATCCCGCCCTGCTGACATATTTATGTTATTTTATATATATATTTATACTATCTGACATTTAATACTTCCTGGTATTTAATTTACTCTGTTTCTCCACCAACGTTATTTCGTGTCCTGTATTTGTTCTGGTTTTCCTAAGTGAAATAAAGACATTGTCGATATAAATGAATTGATTTTACGACCAGGCAGCCGACATAGTACGTCTTTGTAATATGTTGCTATCATGTAAATTGTGGATAAGATAGTCTGTATCTTGAAATATACAGTTGTACCGCATCGGTGCCAATTATCTTCTTGCTTGGACATGATGCAATATCACCAGACAACGCGACTACGCCAAACTGCGTTCCTCACCAATGCCACGTCTTCTTGCCTTTAACATTGGTCCTATGGAATACCGCCAGACAAAAGACTTGTACGTGTCTCCTCCTGTGCTGTTCCGTTGTAACCTTACCTCAAACTGTAAATACGCACAATAGAACACAGCCCAGCACCAGGGTTAACGAGTTGAGTTGACGACACACGAGGTGGCAATGTGCGAGATCTATAGAATCGATCTGAAACGACGTATCTGTACTAGAAACAATTCAACGAGCGAATGGAATGCGGCGCGAACTCCGTCTATCAACCGAGCGATGAAAATAACTATAGAACTAAAATGCTATAAGTGAAGTAGAGGAATTGATAAATATACTTATAAATCAAACGGTCAAGAATTATGTAACAATTAACATAGTGCTAGACTTTTCACGGTGTTTGACTGTACTGATCGTATACTTTTACTAAACACTGTGGTCATCTTCAGCTATCCCATACGACAGCTCAGACTCGCCGACACTCGTTGAACATCTCGGCTGCTCCCTTAACGGTGTCACTTGCGGATAATGGAAATCGACACCTGTTCATTCGTTGGCGTTCCATGCCTGTTGCTGTGCCTTACGCATGAATGTGCAAATTGCATGTGTGCGTGCGCGTGTACAATTTGTTTGTGTGCGCATATGCGTGTGTGTGTTTGTGTGTGTGTGTACGTTCGTGCGTGCGTGCTTGTGTGTGTTTATTTAAAATGAACACACTGTAATCATTTCAAAACGGGTGCCTCGTGCGTTAACTCAGAACGAGGTTAATAACAAGACGCTGTGTGTGCTTTCTATGGTTCATCCAAACTGTCCAGACTCTCTCCAGAGTCTTTTCACATTAGTGGAGAACAAACATGAATTACAAGAAGAGTAGTAAGAGTGTGTGTTTGGACACCAGAAAGATAGGTCAAAACGAAATATCTACCCACTATTTACTATCTAAGTGTTTCGTATGCTAATTTGAACTATTTGTTGGTGAAACATTCAAATTGCGAACGATTCTGGCTTAGTTAGAGAAATTTCATATGCAGTGTATCATCCATATATTTATTATACTATTAAGGGTACTAAATGTATACAGGAGGAGCATAATAGTTCGGTTTAAGATCGTGCATAATGTTTGCATACAGGAACAATTATCACACTTTAGTTCACATAGTCACGTATATATATATATATATATATATATATATATATATATATATATATATATATGATTAGTACAAAATAATTAAATGAAAAATTAAAACAAATACATATGTTTCTCATATTTCAGAATCAGTTTCAATAATTAATACAAACTATACATAGTCCTTTATGATTGTTTTCTTGTATTTGTGTTTGAATGACCTCATTGTTTTAATGTTAGTAAGCTTAACATCCAGATAATTCCATAGACTTATGCCACATATACAAAGAGACATGGCATGTTTTTTGTATATTAGTTGGTAACATGCAGTGGTATGCCTTGAACATGAATATAACTGTTTTGAATTTGACAACATCTAAAAAGCGACCTGTAAAATAGAGGGGTTGTGTGGTTAAGATGACTTTTAACAATCTCATTGCTCTCTTTTGGAGCACGACAATAGAATTGATATTGGAGGGATACGTGTTTCCCCATATTTCAGAACTGTAATTAATGTATGGTAAAAACAATGTGCAGTACAGGATATGCACAGACTGCGAGTCTATCAGCTGACTACACTTATACAATATGGCAGTGCTCTTTGAGAGTTTAGATTTAACATTTGCTGTATGATCTTTCCAATTCAATTTCTCATTTATTAAAGGAAATAAAAACAAGGTATTAGCTAAAATCCGTTTTCCATGTGTATACAAAGTTTAACATTGTAAGTAACATACGAGAACATTAAACAAATACAGAAAAATACATTGTAGCATAAATTCGATTTTAAACCCGTCTGTGTACCGATTCCCGCGGAAAATAAAAAAATAATGAGCTAGGCGATCACGTGGTATCGTAACGTCACATATGACCCACACTCGCAGCAGGCCGATCCTTTCCATGCATTCAGAGCATGTTTACAATGATAGTTTTTGGGTCGAAACGAGCGTCAGAATGAGTTATTGTGCAATAGTCCGATGTAATACAAACACTAGTCATCATAGAGGAACAAGCAGTTATCTTACGGTTCCACATGAATCCAATTTTATTCAAAACAATGAATGCGAATGAGCCTACAAGTCGACTAGCTATCGCCGAGCTTGGGCTTTTCAGAATCGTTATATATAATTACCATATAGTTTCATTTTTGTGGCGAATAAATAATTACTATCTATTTATATTTACAAACAGTGCATCATAGTATACAAAATGATTTGGTTTATATTACTTCGTGAAAATAAAAAGTGTAAAGAAAATCAATGGTTTGGTGTCGGGATTGAACAGGCGTCGCCCGATTGCAAAATAAATGCCAAGGAAGCAACGCGTTTACCAACTGAGCTAGTAGGACCGACAGAAATTCGTTGACTTATTTAAGTTGTTATGATAAATTCTACAACTCCTCCTTCGATCAGACATCAATATTCTAGTGATATAATGAGATTATACACGTTACTTTCTGTAGCTGGATACAATATATGTTTGCTATGTATGTTTATTGGTGTCGATTATCTCCCATTGGTTGCATCCGATATAATTATTCTAAAAATGAGCCCAAGCTTGGCGATAGCTAGTCGACTTGTAGGCCCATTCGCATTCATTGTTTTGAATATAATTTGATTCATGTGGAACCGTAAGATAACTGCTTGTTCCTCTATGATGACTAGTGTTTGTATTACATCGGACTATTGCACAATAACTCATTCTGACGCTCGTTTCGACCCGAAAGTTATTCTTGTAAACATGCTCTGAAAGCATAGAAAGGGTCGGCCTGATGCGAGTATGAGTCATATGTGACGTCACATCTCGGCATCCCGAAAAGCGCGCCAAAAATATGCATATTTGAAAATTTTACAAGATTTAACAAGATTGCCACCCAGAGAATTAACTCTAGGTAGCAGGTGGACAAGGAAGCCCTTGGCTTATCGAGAGTCCGACCTTTTTATCTATGTGTATCCCGCCCGTCTGAGGTATGTGTCGATTTTATTTTTAAACATATTCACGCTACTAGCACCCACACAATCAGCAGGTAATCTGTTCCATTCATTTACAGTCCTTTGTGAAAATGAAAACTTTCTTATATCCAATCTAGTCTGCTCCTTTGCTAATGCAAGATCATGTCCTCTAGTCCTTCTATCTTTCTTAACTGAGAAAAACATATTTCTATCAATATTTTCATAACCCTTCAATATTTTAAACACTTCTATCTGATCTCCTCTCAATCTCCTGGTCTCTAGTGTTGTTAAACCGCATTTTTTTAGGCGTATTTCATAACTAAGATCCCTCAGATTTGGTATCATTTTAGTTGCTCTCCTCTGCACTCTTTCTAACATATCTATGTCCTTCCTGCGATATGGCCTCCACGCTTGAATACAATATTCTAAATGAGGCCTAACTATTGTTTTGTACAGCGGTATTATTAGCTCTTTTTCCTTATACGTAATGTTTCGCCTAATTAATCCAAGGATTTGATTTCCCTTTGAAGCTGCAATTCCGCACTGCTCTGAAATCTTCATATCAGCACTAACGGTTAACCCTAAGTCCTTTTCTTTTACAGTAGTACTTAGTACAGTACCCCCATTGTATATTGTACCTCTTCGTTCCCATGTCCTATGTGGAGGCATTTACATTTCCAAAAATTGAACATCATTTGCCACTTTTCAGACCATTTGATCAACCTGTCAACATCATCTTGTAAATGCTGTCTATCTCCATCACTTTTAATCCTTCTAAACACTTTTGTATCATCCGCAAATTTCAACACCTTGCTTGTTATTTCATCATCCAAATCGTTGATGTATATTAAGAATAATATAGGACCTAATACTGATCCCTGTGGTACCCCACTCAATACCGATTTCCAGTTTGAAGCCTCCCCATCAACTACTACACGTTGTCTTCTGTCAATCAGCCATTGTTCTATCCAGTTTATTATACCATTTCCTATGCCATGGGCCTTTAGTTTAAGCAGTAATCTTTGATGTGGTACTTTGTCAAAAGCTTTTTGAAAATCTAAGTAGACGATATCTACTGGTGATCCCTCATCTACCCACTTAGTGATGTCTTCCAAACAACATAACATATTTGTTAAGCATGACCTCGCTTTAAAAAAAACATGTTGAGATGGGTTTATCAAGTTTTGTTTAACAAAAAAATCCACCATGTGATCTTTAATTAGTCTTTCTAATAATTTACAAATCACTGATGTTAAACTCACTGGTCTATAGTTCTCTGACTTGTTTCTCGAACCTTTTTTGAATAACGGTATAATATAATCAATATCTTCTACCATAATGTTTAGTTCATTTCTTTTGTTTACTAAACTCCTTGCATTTAAACAAACACATTTATATCCAGCTTCAGAAGAGTTTTCCAGACTGTTATTTGTTAATTTATTTGTGCTGTCTTTATCTATGCCTCCATTTCCAGGCTTTTCTGTGAGTCCCCCCTGCGAATCTAGTTTAAATAGATGCAACCTGTCCTACTGTCAACAGATTGCAGCAGATTCTCTGAGAAAACTGCTGCCCCCTTTCCACTTTCCACAGAAAATGTCCGTATCCACAGCATAAAATGTGGAATTTCTAATTCATTGAATTTTTGTATTTTGTTTTGGCTTGGTGGACATGGAAATAGATAGCAGGATGTAATATAATATGAATTCAAGCTTTATATGTTTTTATTCCCCTTAATTCACCTAAAACTTTATTCACTCGTACTCTGTCAATATTTGTACCACTGATTGCTATTTCAACATGTGTATTCAAAGTATAATTACCAAACAACATGTAACTTGTTTTCGAAACATTTAGGGATGATTTGTTTACAGCAAACGAATTACACATTTTGTAAAGAACAGTGGATATCGTTGTAACAAGTTGACTGGTATCTTTGCTTGCACAGAACAAATTAGTGTCGTCTGCTAATAATATATATTTACAAGTCTGGAAATGTTACATTAATCATTCACATACGGTATAAACAGTTTAGGTCCTAGTATTGAGCCTTGTGGGACTCCACATGATATATATAAGAAGTTGGAGTTATATCCAGCATAGCAAACAAATTGGGATTTATTTGATAAATAACTAATTATCAATTATGAGCCATACCTCTGATACCATTATTTTTTACAAAGCAATTCATGATCTACCGTATAAAAAGCATTTTTCAAGTCGATGAATACACCAATGGAATACATTTTGCTATTTAGGGATGCAGTTATTTCATTATTTAACTCAGTCAGGGCATAGGACGTAGACATGTGTTCACGAACTCCATACTGACTAGGGTTGATAATGATTTGTTTATCAATAAATGCACTTAGTCTAGTATTAAACAGTTTTTCTAATATTTTGGAAAATTTAGGAAGTAATGAAATTGGTCTGTAATTTGTACAGTTTTCTTTGATTCCAGCCTTAAATACTGGGATAACTTTAGCTATTTTAAGTTTGTCTGGGAACATCCCAGTTTTAAAAGATGAATTAAAAATATGAGTGAGTGGTTTAATGATTGTGGTAATTACACGTTTAACAATGTCCATACTCAGATCATCTGCATCAATCGAGCTTTTATTTTTGTAGCTTTCGACTACTTTGTGAACTCCATTTTCATCAACAGGTGACAAGAATGTACAGTTATCATTTCGATTTTTTTAATAATCGAATACATATGCTCTAGTAGGAGGCTTAATTGTTTTAGCAAGGTCTGGACCAACATTGGTAAAGAACTTGTTGAACATGCTAGCAATATTTTCTTTACTTTCAATGACTTCGTCATCTTTGATAAACTTTTCTGGATATTGATGTTTCTTCTGCTCTCTACCCATTATTGTTCCAAGTGTTTTTCATGTTCCAGCGATATTGTGTTTTTGCTTTAGCAGTAAAGTACAGTAGTATTTCTTTTTTACACTTCTCAATATTTTTGTTAGTTTGTTTCTATATGATTTATAACTGTTTTCAGCATCACCTGTTCTGTGTTTTAGGAATAATTGATATATTTATGTTGACCTCTTTCAGGGCAACATTTACCAAAAGGCATCATATGCTTTATTAACATCATCCTCGTTAAGAAAATTTTCTCACGAGAGCCTATGAAGTTCGCTGTTGAGTGAAATAATATTTTCTTCTTTTGTTTGACGTACAGTTTTGTACTATGTTTCTATTGGGTTTCATTCTTATTTATAATAGTTTTGCACCTTAGAAATATTGGTAGGTCGTCACTTATATCATTTATGAGTAATCCACAAGTGTAATGCTGTTTAATATCAGTTATAAATATATTATCAATATAGGTATTAGTAGTACGTGTTATTCTGGTTGGTTTGGTTATTAGTGTGTACAATCCAATGTTATACATTAAGTCTATGAATTGTCTCACATACTCATGTGATTCCTGATGCAACAAATCTATATTAAAGTCACCACAAACAAACATTGTTTTATTGTCATTGTTTAAAATTTATTCAATGTTGTCACAGAGCCCTTGTGCTCTATATACAGAGCGTATCAGTATATTACTTACGTTTTTTAAAATTAATTTCTACCGTAACACACTCTAGGAAACCATCAATTACACATTATTTATTTGTTACTAATTTGCTTTCAAAATTGTCTTTTATGTACAATGCAACACATCCACCTTTCTTTTTTGTTAGTTCGCTCAGCATTAAACATGTTGTAGCCTGGTATATTATTATCTGACACACTATTCGCCCATGTTTCTGTTATGGCAATGACATCAAAAGAACATTTCAAGGCATATAAACAATCAATTATTTTGTCAAGGTTTTTGTTAAGAGCTGGACATCTGAATTAAATTGTTGTTCTGTGTCATATTTGCAATCTACCAAATTGTCATTATAATTTTTGTTTTGCTAATTTGTTCTACAATTTCCAATAGAATAAATTAGCATACCGCTTGCAACAGTTTTCAATTTGTCATTAGAAGAGGGAGTGGGTCCTTTAGAATGGAAAGAAGCAAACATTATACCGTTATTCAAAAAAGGTTAGAGAAACAAGTCAAATAATTATAGACCAGTTAGTTTAACTTCTGTGACCATACACGGCCAGATCACACTCTTTGGTAACGTTACCTTGGTGCAGCTGCATGTCACATTACTTGTGACCATACACGGCCAGATCACACTCTTTAGTGATGTTACCTTGGTGCAGCTGCATGTCTCATTACTTGTGACCATACACGGCCAGATCACACTCTTTAGTGATGTTACCTTGGTGCAGCTGCATGTCTCATTACTTGTGACCATACACGGCCAGATCACACTCTTTAGTGATGTTACCTTGGTGCAGCTGCATGTCACATTACTTGTGACCATACACGGCCAGATCACACTCTTTAGTGATGTTACCTTGGTGCAGCTGCATGTCACATTACTTGTGACCATACACGGCCAGACTACACTCTTTAGTGATGTTACCTTGGTGCAGCTGCATGTCTCATTACTTGTGACCATACACGGCCAGATCACACTCTTTAGTGATGTTACCTTGGTGCAGCTGCATGTCTCATTACTTGTGACCATACACGGCCAGATCACACTCTTTAGTGATGTTACCTTGGTGCAGCTGCATGTCTCATTACTTGTGACCATACACGGCCAGATCACACTCTTTAGTGATGTTACCTTGGTGCAGCTGCATGTCTCATTACTTGTGACCATACACAGCCAGATCACACTCTTTAGTGATGTTACCTTGGTGCAGCTGCATGTCACATTACTTGTGACCATACACGGCCAGATCACACTCTTTAGTGATGTTACCTTGGTGCAGCTGCATGTCACAGTACTTGTGACCATACACGGCCAGATCACACTCTTTGGTAATGTTACCTTGGTGCAGCTGCGTGTCACATTACTTGTGACCATACACGGCCAGACTACACTCTTTAGTAATGTTGATAACTGTCCCATTGTTTTCTTTGATCATGATCTTTCCTGCTGCTGTCCAGCAGTCCGAAATCTTCCGTTCTTTCTTTAACTGTCTCGTCTGGAAAGCCAGCGCAGCACGCGCCAATGTAAAGTCCTCGTTCACGAAGACCGTTGACCCATTTTTTTTAAAAGCATGAATCGAGCACTGTACACAGAATCTCGAGTACTTTCGCTGCTAAATCTCACAATGATGGTTCTTTGTCGAGGTTTGCCGTTCCTGTCGTGTTTGGAACCAAGTCGATGGCTCCTCTCAATCTGTTCTGGTTGTATCGGGCAGCAAGGCACATGTCCGTATTGATCACTTTCAAAATGTTCTCTGTGTGTTTTTTGCTGTTGTACCCATTGTTTCCGGAATGCCACTGAAGCGCAGGTTGGGCCGACGTGAATACTGCTCAACGTTGTCGGACTCGAACTCCAGGGCAGCCACTTTCGTGTCAAGCGTCTTGATACGGTCATCCACTGGCGGTCAACGCGGCTACCCGACTCCTCAAATCGTCCAGTTTCTCGACAAGTTCTCGCGGATACAATGCATCCTTTAGTTTCGACGCCACTCGGACATCACTGAATAGTTCGATTATCGTCAACGCCAGTTAATCATTGTCGACAACAGGAATCATGTCATCCTCTCTCGCACTGCCGGTTTTCACCCTGTTATTCGCTGCTTGGGGCATCGTGGTATGGAGATGGTGACGTAGTGGGCTGGAGATGGGCTGGATGTGGTGACGTAGCAGAAACTAATGATGTGGCACGTTTATGAGAACTACCTAAGGAAAATTACAAGAGAAAAGAGAATGGATGATTTGAGGGTACAGTTCAGGATATGTCAGAGCTCAGAATGTAGAATAGTAAGAAGCTAGAAATGTCTGGGATATTATGCTGCAGATCGAGGCAGGCCGATTCCCCAAAAACGGAGGCGGTGAAACAGCGAACCCGCAAAAAAGGGCAGATCACAAATTAAGATGAGAAGACTAATGATATATGTATACACACATATATATATATATATATACACACATAGTACTGCCAGAAAGTCATTGGTACACTCACTTAGATTTTCATTTTTATACATTTTTGTCTATCCATTAGGTGGCAGCACTCCCAATTGTCAATCAAATTTAATGTACTGCCCTCTAGAGGATTGCTATTGTTTTATGCATCTGATATTGTCCTAAAGTGTGTGTTAATGTGATAATTTTGTCAAAAAATTCATTACAAGTGAAGCCAACAAGACAGTCACGGAAAACTGAGGTAATTATCCTTCTACTGTTATGATTTTATTTGTTGAAACTACATATTTTATCATACATTTGAGGTTGTGGGATTGTTATAGTGGGTGATAATAGGACACTTTTTAATAAAAGCATGATGTATCAATTTTTTTTATAACCCCAAATAAAAAATCATTTTAAAAACAATTAAAAACAATTAAAATGAGAAAAAGATCATAAATATTCAATTAAATCATCTGAATTAGTAGATTTCTAAATTTTTTCATTTATTTAAAACATATTTGTGATAATACATGTTCTGTATACAATAAAACACTAATACATTTTTTTAATACAATTTTTAGTCATGTTGCGATACCAAAAGACGAGCTTGGAAACCCGAACCCGAGCTGTTATATTGGTGGAACAGGGGCTTAGTCGGCGTGAAGTGAGCAGGCAACTTGGCCTAAATGTGAAGACAGTTTGTGCTGTGATAAAGAAACATCAGGACACTGGATCAGTCGAAGACAAGTCCAGAAGTGGTCGGCCAAAGAAAACAACAACAAGGCTGGATCGCATTCTGGTTCGGACCAGTCTTGCTGATCGCCACCTCACATCCCCGGAACTAAGAGCTACGCTGGAAAGAGACCACGGGGTGTCAGTATCTTCCAGCACAGTGAGGAGTCGCCTGAATGCAGCAGGATTACGTGGCTGTGTGGCTGCAAAAAAGCCTCTGTTGAGGAAAGCAAACGTGCAGGCGAGGCTGCAGTTTGCGACAGCCCACAAGGACTGGAACACTGAACAATGGGACAAAGTGTTGTGGTCTGATGAAAGCTGCTTTCAGCTTTTCTGTGGAGCAAAGAGGGCATTTGTGAGGAGAAGGGTGGGTGAGAGATTCAGCCCTCAATGTGTTGCACCCACAGTTAAGCATGGAGGGGGCTCTCTGATGGTCTGGGGGTGCATGTCGGGGCTCGGGGTTGGCCAACTGTATCGGTGTGAAGGCACCATGAGGCAAGACCAATACCTCAGAGTGCTCAGAAATCATATGTTACCTTCTGCTAGAACGCTTTATGGTGAGGACCATTTCATGTTTCAACATGACAATGCTCCTTGCCATAAAGCAAGGAAGGTAACAGGTTTCTTGGAGCGCTCTGATGTGGAGGTCATGCACTGGCCAGCTCAGAGTCCTGATCTGAATCCCATAGAACACCTGTGGGAAGCCCTCTTCAGGAAAGTACAGAACAACAAGCCAAGTAACTTGGATGCTCTGTGGCAGCTGCTCAGTGCTGCATGGCAGGACATCCAGGCTGAAACCATTCAGACCTTGGTACATTCAATGCCGAGGAGATGTGCCGCTGTTATCGCAGCGAAGGGTCGCCACACTAAGTATTAGTGATGGAGTGTACATAATGTAAATAATGTTAGTAAATAAGGTGTATATATTTGTTTTTTGTCTACAATAAATGTGTCTGCATTCATATTGCAACAGTTTGTCCAGTTACTTTATGTATTCTAGTGTAAAACATGCTAAACAACAAGAAACATTACAAAATATTGCCTGTACCAATGACTTTCTGGCAGTACTATATATATATATATATACACACATATATATATATATATTTATATATATATATATATATATATATATATATATCATGATCTGCCCTTTATATATACACACACACACATATATATATATATATAGACGTCGGCGTTGTTTCCATACGACACCACGTACCCTGAACAGACGCAGACATGTTAAATTATTATTAAAATGTGACACTTAAGCAGGGAGCAAATCTGCGTGACCACCTGGGGACGGTTTTATTAACATTTTTATGAGCTCTTAAGCCAGATTTTGCTTCTTAAAATCGATTTCGATCCTTAACAGTGATATTATATTGAAAAGTCCTCTGTGATACAGTGGTGATTTTTCAAATTTTTGAAAAGTTACTTAAATTCAACAACATATTCCATTTAATGACACATTTTCCTTTTCAACTGATTATCTTGATGAAACGGTCACGTGGTTACTATCTGTAGGCATGTAAAAAAACTAGATGTCACTACACAGCCAACGTGCATTGACGATATATTAGTACAGTATGGGGTGTCAGGGAGAGATAGAACTTCTGACGGTGGAACTTGTCGTGTTCTTCGGAGTAGCTCGTCCGCTTTGGTTCCCACCTGGCACCCAACTCTCACCTGTGATTCCAAGTAGATGTAGCAAGCACAACGGCCACACCCCGGCAAATTGCCTCGACAGGCAGGCAAAACCAGGTGAGGGTAACTGACGGGCCTCAAACCCTCGGTAAGTTAGGGACCTGCTCATCCAGCATGCGAAGACTGTTGCTGCGGATTGGGCGGATGAAATCAAGTCTAGATTCAACGGCCAAGAAGGCGGAATAGCAGTGCACTGTGGAGTGCGTAGGGCATGGCAGAGCACGGAAGATGTCATGGCCATCCACTGCAGTCAAGGAAATCTTCAGTCGTACCAACCTTCTGAAACCCGGCAACTGCGGCCGAGAGACTGGGACCGCCCCTGGGCAACTGCCTATTCACTTTAAAAGCATTCACGCACAGGTTTGTGCTACTCATCATTCGACACCATCTCATCTATCATAATTTCTTTATCAAGCCCTGCGGCGATGGAGAAAGGGCAAAGCGACAGGTGGAGGTAATCACTGGGAGTCTTTGCTGACAAGTTTGCAGAGGCGTCTAAACTGTTTGGCCTAATTACCAGTCTTGGTAAGACGCAGGTCATCCATCCGCCTGCCCCTGACTCCACAGTCTCCATCGATGGCACACAGCTAAAGGCAGTGGAGAGCTTCAAGTATCTTGGCAGCACCATATCAAGTGACGGGTCCTTGGATTAAGAGATCGACACAAGGATCTGCAAGGCCAGCCAGGCACTTGATCGCTTGCACACCAAGGTGTTGCGTCAAGCATCAAGACCAACCTCCAGTACAGTGGCATCCATCCAAAAGAACTCGAGAGGTGCTACAGCTGACAAAAGTCAATGGCGAGCCCTCACGAGGACTGCCTGCCAGGCTTTTGAGGAAAGACGCTGCCAACGCCTGCAAGTTGCCAGGGACAGACGACAAAGGGCAGCAGCATCGCCAGCACCAGCCACAACTTGCTTCCCTTGAACGATTTGCAAGAGACTACGTTTGATAATTTGATGAATTGTGCACTTTTTGAGAAAAGCATGAACATATGCAGTTGATGATGTATACATTTATTTAAAGCTAGGTACACATCGCTACCGACATGGTAACTAGCATTTCAGGGTTAACTAATCCACTTTTTCCACGTGTTACATCTCCGGATGACAGACATATTGAAAATCAAGATGGCCGACATCCAAAATCATACATTTTGGTTTAAGTCAGCTTCCGTGCAACACAAAACATGTTCTTTGTGTTTAATCCGGTAATACACGTGTAAATGAATGTTACTAGGCTAAAACCATCAAATAATGATGACGCAGAATATCAAGATGGTTGCCATGCATATATACGGTCTAGAAACGTGGTCTAAATGTCTGTTGTGTTTAGGAATCCACGTCTGGTTTATGGTATGTATCTTCTCGATTATAACATTGCAGGCTGTTGCATAATTTTACTCAGTTATATTATCAACCGTAACATAACTCACAACGTACATACTAATAAAAATAATATCTCAATGTGACTACATTTGCAACCACAGTGCACTAGGTCATGACATGGCATCGATGCCTCTGGTAGTTCAATTCCAGCATGGTTTCCAACTGAATCAGTTGCACTTCAACCGCATAGTCCATGATTAGACTAGTGGATATTTCCTTGTCTCATCCACCATGCTGAGTGTAAAAGTCTTAACCTAAATTACGGTGATTAACATCTCTATCTCATTTAGTGTGTTTGAGTCGACGTCTCGTGGTTGAGATAACAGGGCGAGAAAGACATACGTGACAGTGGGGAAAGAGTTCATGCTAACCATGCCGACATCTTCCCTCGCCCAAGGAAACTGGAGACTATGTAAATTATATAGCATTAATGTTTCCGATCTCACAGGTTGTTGGCAAGTGGGACAAAAGAGGATTTCAACGCCAAAATTCTCATGTATTTCAACAGCAAAGATAACCACATATTTGTACATTGCCGAATATCCACTTTTGGAAATGCTTGGTTTACACAATGAGCTACATATCCTGATGTCCGCCTACTCGAGTGTGCACGGCTGAAGGTACTCCAGGTCGTTGGTGCCTTTCTAGACTATGGTTACAACTATCTGATATTTTGTACTGATGATTACCTATCCACCGGAAACGTATGACATTACACGGTGCAGCAAATAATGAAACCACGTATGAGTGGTTCTGCTCCGTATTCTGCGTTCTCTTGGTGGTTGCTTGAGGGTGTCAGCAAAATACCTACCACATACAATATATACTCTTCTGACAGTTGCCAACTGGTATGTAGCAAATGAAAGTCACCGACATAGTTTCCAAATCCTCAAAAGTCCTAAGCTTGATTAAAGGAACTCTGGGCCCATGCAAACCTGAAGTCAACAAAATAGCTTAAAACATACTAGTCCGGTCAAAACTCGAATATACATCTCTCATATGAAATCTACACACTGACACCCAAATTACGCACTATGCTGCCACATTTGTCAAAAATGATCATAGACGCCAAACCAACCCAGCAGACTTAGTGACAACCCTTGGATGGCCAACGACTACGCATTACTGTTTTCTGCTTCTACCCCAGAGCAATCCGTATATGGAACATGATCCCAACACAAATCACTGAAATAGAAAGCACCATTGCTTTTAAAACAGTCGTCATGAACCTTACATTTAGCACACCCAATCACCTTAACTGCATTTAAATAATGTATTAATTTAAGCAGCCCACAGCGCATGTGCACAAACGCCACAAACTCCTGCGTTAGCCCAAGATTGGGCAGTTTGGAGTACCCGACCTAAGACCTAAGACAGTGATCGGTCATCGACCACCGAACATCTACATGGGCACATCTTCACAAATACATGACAACCAGATTTCCGTGACTCTTTCCCCAAATCCTCTATGCTGTCCTCTTTATGCCTTATCAACTCAAGATCTGTTCGCAACAAAACGACCAACATTTTAGACCACGTCCACGTACAGGATCTCGACGTTGTGGCCATTACCGAAACCTGGCTTTCTAACAAAGACTCCGACCTCCCGGTAACCAGGGTTCTCACATCACCTGGATATAAATTCATTCACCATCCAAGATCCAGTGGTCGTCGTGGCGGCATTGCGTTACTGCATAAAGATTCCATCAAAACAACAGCAGTGAAAACATTCGATCTTTCGAAGCGATGAGCGTAAAATTAACATCACATGGGAAACGCATAATCTTTCTTGTCGTCTATCGCCCATCACCAACCAAGAAGAACGGATCATCGGTTGTCGATTTCTTTATGACTTCGCAGATATTCTTGACACACATGCGACACTGCCTGATGAACTTGTCATAGTTGACGATTTTAATTTTTTAACTTTGACGTTAACACCGATGTATACGTGAAACGTTTCCGTGACATGTTGCACTGCCACTACATGACGCAATATGTCGAACAACCAACACATCAAGAAGGCCACGTTTTAGACCTTGTGATAGCCCGTACTAACTTCTGTGTGGCTTACACGGTGGTCGCCGCCGAGCTTATTTCTGATCACCACGCTGTGCACTGCCGTCTTGCAATGCACAAGCCTTCATTTCGGAGAGAAAAGAAGAATCCATCTGATGCGCCGTGAGTCGATGACGAAATTCTATCAGCCAGGAAGGAGAGGCGCCGGATGGAGCGAAGATGGTCATTGTCCAGGTTGACCATCGACAGAGAAATTTTCATCAACCAGAGAACGAGATCCATATTTTATGCCAACAAAATCAACGAATCCAACCCACAAACTCTGTATCGGATAGTTGGTTCTCTGCTGCATACAAAACACCTGCTAGCACTGCCCGACAACCATTTCGGACAATTGCTTGACAACTTCAGCAATTATCTCACGGAAAAATTTACATTATCAGACGTGATCTTGATACCCATCACAAACACACATCGTTGCGCCCGGACGAGCCCTGTTTTATCTTATCATATCTATCATCATTTCTGCCTACCATAACACATGAGATTATCAAATTGATCAGCAAGTAGGCTTATAAATCGTGCAAGTTGGATCCGATTCCGACTCATCTTCTGAAGACCAACATATCCACTTTGTCACCAGTTATCACCGACATTGTGAACTTCACCTACCTTGGGAGCTCCATCAACAACCAAGGAATCATCGATCATGAACTAAACTGCAGCGTGGAGAAAGCGCCAGCAGCCTTCAACCAGTTGAGGACAATTTGGAACAACAAGAAATAATTTACCTTGACTTTTAAACTCCGCTTTTATAACTCAAACGTTATACCAACCCTCCTATATGGATGTGAAACATGGCAACTAAAAACAAGCCAAGACTAAATTAAATTGATGCATTCGACACTATATGCCTGCGAACGAGCTTGGGCATACACTGGAGGGACCATGTGACGAACATAGATGTCCGCTTACGATCAGGACAGCCTCAGGCATCATCTACTATCTGCAGAAGACGAATGAGCTGGCTCGGCCATGTCACAAGGCTCCCACCTACTAGACCTGCCCAACAAGTGCTATGATGGATACCACCTGGCCAGAGAAAGAGGGGACGACCAATAATGAACTGGCGCCAAACAACCGACCGCGACCTACAGCTGGTCAACGAATGTTGGAGCGACGTCAGAACACTAGCAAGCGACATATCTGGATGGGTGCTTTGAATGCCTCAGGCGTCTATAGACGCGGGAGCCGTTAAGTCTAAGTAAGTCTCTTAACATGTCGTTTTTAATTAGTAGTAGTTATTTTTATTATTATTATTATCATTATCTATTTTTACTATTGATACACAGTATATTTTAATGTTTTTATTTAATTTAATAATATTAATAGGTACATGCCATGTTTTAGGATTGTAATGCGCCTATGAATGGTAGTAATTGTCACATTTATGGTGCAGAGAAATGCAGTAAAATTATTATTATCATATATTGTTTAGAAGCTAAACAATGTGGGTGGTGAATTTCCATGGGTGCCATCTTGAATTTCAATATGGACGGCGTCCTTGTATACTGCATATGCTAGAATTGGATTCGTTGACCCTGCAAATGTTGCAAAAAAGTCGAGCACGCGATTCACTTCCAAGAAAACCAGTCAAGACGCTGTAATCTACGTTTCGACGGCGTTGCTGAGGTCGACGGCGAGACGTGGGAGCAGACGGAGAAGAGCGTGCGCAGGGCTATGACAACCGCCCTAGAACTCCCCGAAGCTCAAGTGCGCGCCATCAACATCGGTCGCGCGCACCGAACTGGCGGCACGGGGACGAGAGCCCGGAGAATCGTGGTCAAGTTCGAGTCGTTCATGGACCGCGAGCTGGTACTGCAGGCGGCGAAGAAGAAACGGCCTCATGGCATGTAAGTGAACGAGGACTATTCGCAGAGGGTCATGGCGAGGCGGAAAGAACTGCTACCAAAAATGATGAAGGCCAGGGAAGAGGGCAAAGTCGCATATTTGTCATTTGACAAACTGGTGGTAAGAGAGCGACATGATGTCGCAAACCGTGGTTAAACAACCAAGTACCTGTTGACTATCCTGGCAAACGTTGTTGTGATGACTTAACCATGGCGTCAACTACACAACAAAATGACGAGTTAACGCCTCCGTATGATACACCGTTTGATTATAATGAACACTGTTACGAACACGATATTGATACTGATTGTTTGTTGTATAACGATTTGCCCACGCAATGTAACTACTACACCCCAGCACAATTTTCAACAATCTTTAGCAGTATTGGCAAAAACCAGCCAATCAAACTGAGTATGATACACTTTAATGCCCGGATTTTAAAAGCTAACTTACCCAAGATTAAAGATACTATCCAAAGCATGGAGTATAAATTTCATGTAATTGCTATATCAGAAACGTGGCTTAAAGAAAACAGTTGGGACGGAAGTGAAGTAAACTGTAACGATGTCGTATTTTCGGGTTACAGACTGTACTGTAATTCCAGAAGAAAAAAAACAAGGTGGCGGCGTTGCCATATATGTGTGTGAATCTGTACTTAACAATTGCCAGTCTTCTGATATTTGTTTAAGGAATATATCGTATGCTGTTGATGACTGTTTTGAAAGCATCTTTAGTGAGATACAAATTAGTAAACACGAAAAAATCAATGTCGGTTGTATGTATAGAGCACCGAATACCAGCATCAGCAAATTTAATGACAATCTCTCATTCATACTGGGAAATCTCACCAGTAAAATTGTATATATATGTGGTGATTACAATATAGACCTATTGCACTGCGAAGAGCAAGCTGAATCAAAATACTTCATTGATCAAATGTTCAGCTCTGGATTATATCCCTTGATCACCAGGCCCACACGAATAACAGGCACGACTGCTAGTATAATAAATAACATTTTCTGTTCTGAACTGTGTAGAAACAAAATGTGCGGCATTGTTTTAAGCGATGCTACAGACCATATGCCAATTTTCGTCCTGTATGACAACAGCACTTATGCGGTTATTAACGATGATTCAACATATAAATATAACAGAACGTTAGATGAGGATTCATTAAACAAATTTAAGCACGATTTAAATTATGCAAACTGGGACACTGTAACGAACGAGTCAAACCCTGATTTAGCGTTCTCGCGCTTTATGCAAATACTAAATAATACTTATAACGATGCCTGTCCTGTAAAAATTACAACGTATTCAGGAAAGACAAAAAAGAATGATAAACCTTGGTTATCAAGAGGGCTAAAAAACGCTTGTATAAAGAAGAATAACATGTACTTAGCGTTTCTAAAGAATAGGACAGAATTAACAGAAAGTCGCTACAAAAATTGCAAAACTAAGTTAACAAAATTATTACATCTAGAAAAGAAAAATTATTACAGAAAAAAACTCGACGATTGTAAGACTAATATAAGAGAAACTTGGAAAACTCTAACAGCATAATAGGTAAAAGAAAATCTGATACCACATATTTGAACAAGTTTCATGTTGGTGAAAACCTAGTAGTATTAAAAAATACAGAAATAGCTAATCATTTTAACAATTTCTTCGTCGACATAGATACTAAATTATCCAACCTCATAGAACCCTGCCCGGGAACAAAGCCAACCGACTTTGTAAAACATACTGTATTACAATCAATGTATATGTCCCCCGTTACTGAGCAAGAAGTACTCGAAATTGTGTCTGGCTGCAAGAGTAACACTTCATACGGACACGATGAAATCAGCATGGAAACAGTTAAGCATGTAATAAAACAAATTGTACAAACGCTAACCCACATTTTTAACAGATCTTTGATCAGCGGATCATTTCCAAATGATATGAAATTAGCAAAAGTCATTCCTACATTTAAGTCAGGAGATCGTTTTCAATTTTCAAATTATAGACCCATATCTCTGTTATCCCAATTTTCTAAAATACTTGAAAAAATATTCAACAAAAGGCTAATGTCTTTCATTGAAACACAACGCATATTGACAGATGGGCAGTATGGCTTCAGAAGTAATCACTCAACTTCACTAGCTTTAACAGAATTTGTCGAAAAGATTACTTCAGCAATGGATAAATGCCAAAGCACGATTTGGGTCTTTATCGACCTAAAAAAAGCCTTTGACACTGTTGATCACAACATACTGCTAAGTAAATTGCAATTCTACGGAATAAGGGGTCTGGCTCTGGACTGGATAAAGAGCTACTTAACCAATAGACAATATATATGCTATAACAACAGTAACTCAGAACAAAAGGAAATCAAGTGTGGAGTCCCGCAAGGTTCAATCCTTGGCCGGTTATTATTTATTCTGTACATAAATGACATGTGTGAAGTCTCAAAATTGCTTGACATTATTTTGTTTGCTGATGATACAAACATTTTTTATTCCGCTGGTAACACAGATGATGTAAGCACTGTTGTTAACAACGAACTAAAAACTAGACCTGTGGTTCCGAGCGAACAAATTATCGCTTAATGTGAACAAAACACATTTTATAATGTTTAATAATAAAAAACAACCTAGAACAGATGTGAATATAGTTTTGAATGGGACACACATTGAGCAGGTATCATATACAAAATTCCTTGGAGTAACCATTGACGAAAACTTAACATGGAGAAAACACATAAAAATGGTTGAATCAAAAGCATCAAAAAGCATAGCAGTTTTGTATAAAACTAGGCATGTTCTTGATTGTCAAGCGTTACACACATTACATAATTCAAAAACAAAAAAAAGCTATACGGATTATTTATAACCTTAAATACCATGATCATACATCTGTATTTTTCCATCTCTCAAACATGTTTAAATTTCATGATCTAGTTAAATACAAGACTATGATCATACTTTATAAAGCAAACAACCACTCTTTAAATGGTAGTGTTCAAGCATTATTTGAACCAACTGCAGCTATACACATACATGATACAAGATAAGGAAAGTGTTCTATGTTAAAAAGACAAATACCACCCTCAGACTGCTGTCAATCACCGTCAAGTGGAACAATTTACCAAATAAACTAACTCAGCTTCCAAGTTTAACACAATTTAAAAAAGCAATCAAGTTCTCATTACTTTCTACATATTTGTGAATTGTTAATTGAAGGTGACGTTTTGTAATAGTAACACAAGCACTAACAAGTTTATATGTGAGTTGTGAATATTATCTTGTAATTTATATATAATTCGTGTTGTATTTATTCAGGTTTTTTTTAGTTCGAGAAGGGCATAGCAACACATAAGTCTAAGACTTCAGCTATGTCCTTTCAGCAGCAGCAGCAAACCATACTGTGCATGTATTATGTTGTTGAATAAACGTTCATTCATTCATTCATGGGGGAATGTTCGATTTACGAGATGTCATGCAGCAATAATAATGCAGTTCACCGTTATCAACATTGTTGGCAAAGGCAAAGCTTGAAGAAGGTCATGCGAACAAAGTCGATTGTGACATAGGCATACAGCGACGGACTGGATACACCAATTACTTCGCTAAGGCTATTTGTACACAAAAATACCCACCCCTGTCTATTTAATGGCACTCATTCATACAGGTGAGTGAACTGATGAAATGGGTCGAAAGGGCAGAAAGAAGATCGAACCCGAATTATCTCGTTTGAGAGTCGGTTGTTTTAAGTACTACGCCACGGCACCCCTCTAATGGAATACGGTTCTTGGAGTAATACTCTTTATTATATTTACGTCGGAGAGGTGTAACGCTATGGATACGTCTAGTTCTTATCGTATCCTAGTAGTGACATGTATAAAACATACGCTTTCCTAATTGTGATGATTTACCTAATCGTCTTCGCCCAGATTAGAATACAGGGCCGAAACGAAACTTCTCTACTGTACTATGTTGTTAGTTATTTTCTTTATTTTGTTCCTTGTGATATCAATCTCCTTTGATTCATCGACTGTTCATCTCCTTCAACTGTTTTTTGTAGCCTGTGTTTTTCCTTGTGGATTCCATTCTAGAGTTTGTCTTGTGACTATTGTTATGTCTTTTTGGAGTTTGTATCCTATCTATGTCTATTTTTTGGGTATTTGGTAGGATGTGTCTGGGGCATTTGTTGAAGAACGTTTGTAGATTTTTAGTTTTTGACTTTCTTCGGTAATGACGCAACTCTACGCAAGCGTCACCTATTCTTGTGCGGAACGATTGCTTAAGCATTGTACTACGAACTTGAGCTAAACATTCAACTTTAAACAGCTAAGCACCGCTGTGAGGTTACCGTTTTTACGAAAATGGCCTCGTATGAAAGTGCTTCTCTGGACGTCAGGACATACAACAATAACAACATATTATTATACACAAACATGTTGGCCGATATGTCGGGACGGCTTCTTTTCCGTCACAACTCAGGACACGGAAAGCAAGCAATTAACACGGAAGTCATCCTTTCCGAGAGTCGTCCAAACAAGACACTTGACACTAGCTTTGACCCTTGGCTAAAGGCCACTCAGTCTTTGCCGCATTCATGTGACCGCACGTCGTTTGTGCGTACATTCATAACTACACGTCTTGTCTTGCGAGAGAGTCTAGCAAGTCTTCGTACTTTGCACTGTATAGTCATAGTTGTGCGTATCTGCTCTAATTAAGAAGGCAATGGAAACGGCTATCGTAAGTAACTTCTATCGGCCTGCAGTTTGTCTATACATACACAACAGCTCTTGGGCATTCAACAAGGCACGTTTTTGTTTGAATCATAGAATTTTGCATAATATAACTTAAACATATGTGATTAAATGCCCGTAGCATAGTCAACAAGAAAAGGGAATTATAAATCATGGCAGTGGATCATTGTGAAATATGTATCACAGAATCACGGGCACACATGCACAGTTGAATTAGCTCTGAATGGTTACGTAACGTTTAGAAATGGCAGGCGAGAGAGAAGGGGTGGCGGAGTAATTTATATATATATGTTAAAGAATCTACACATGCATATGAAAAGAAATGACAACCGAAACAGATTGTGACGAAGCAGTTTGGTGTTATACAGTTACTGGAAATGCAACATTAACACTAGCACTAGTTTACCGTAGTCCGAACATAGGACAGGAGGAAGATGTAAGAAACCAAATGCTATAATGAAGGAGGACAAGGGGGGATGTATTGACAGTGATGATTGTAATTACGGACAGAGCTGGAGTGATGATTAACATGCAACGTGTACTAATACAGGATTGCATTCTGATTCGACATGTTTTGGAACCAACCAGATATGGCAATTTTCTAGATTTAGTGTTTATTTCTCAAAACGAATTAATCGATAACGTTAAAGTACAGTAACTCGTGGGTTCTAGTGATCATAAACAGATCCATTGAAATGTACAAGTAAAATCAGCAATAAAGGTAAAACGCAAATGAATAGAAACTTTAACAACGACCTATATTAAGAGATAGGAAAGTATTTAGCAAATATAGATGGGATTACCTTCATGAAGGACAAGACAGCAACAGAATGCTGGAACATTAAACATTTAATTTTGAGGGCGTTATTGGAATATGTGTTCACTTGAAAAATAAGGAAAACGGTCAAAGAAAAACACCTGTCAAAGGAGGCTATACGAAACAAATTAAGTAGAGGATATATATAAACCTACTGGAAATAAAGAAGACTACACACCCTAAAAAGCGACAGGCAACTTATCTACAACTGAAGTGAAAAACTCCAAACGAATGTTTGAACAGAAATTGACAAATGATATAAATAAAATGACAGCAAGAGCTTCTACGCCTTTGTAAGGAGTAAACAGAAAGTTCAAGATAAGGTGGGACCACTTGAAAATAACAGCGGAAACATAATATCAGATTGATTTTAAATGGCAAATGTCGTGAATGACTGATCGAAAACGTTTATTTGTTATATCCAAAGTGTATTTTTACCTGGTAGAGGCTTTCGTCTAACGTCTCACGTTGACGTATTCAGTACCGGTGACGTTGAATGACGTCATCGTACTCGTGAGGCAGTTCATAATTGCCCTCGTCTCTGTTGATGGGTGTTGTGGTCTTCCTGATCCAGATTTTTCGTTTGGGTTCCTTGTCTACAATTTTCGCTCCCTCCCAGTCTATGATATGATTTTCAGTGGTCGCACGGTCTGTAAGGGCGGATTTATTGATGGTAGACATCAATCGTTTTTCTCGCTCCTAGTATATTTCTCGTCTTTCATGTTGTTTACGTCCTTTCTGTGTTCCTACAGTCGTGTTTTGAGTAGTCTTCCTCTCTCCCCCAATGTATTCAGCAACACATATCTTGCACGGTATTTGGTACACCAGTTCGCCCTGTTCTTCTAGCTATACTTTGTGCTTCGGTTGTACCAACATGCACCTGAGGGTGGGGACGTATGGCTATTGCTACTACAAACTTCTTCAGTATTCGATGTACTCTCTCTGAGAACCCCTACACGTACGGGATGACTACTTGGCTCCTGTAGTTTATGTCCTTTTTTTGTTGGTCTTTTTTCTTTTTTGCTATCTGTGACATTTTTTTCAAGGCCCAGGACGGATAGCCACATACTCTTAGAGCTCCTCTTAAGTGTTCCACCTCTTTCTTCTTGTCCACCTCCTCTGAATTTATCGTCTCCCATCTGTTCATAAGGGTTCTGACAACTCCGAACTTCTGATGTTTGGGTTGGTGGGACGCAAAGTGTTTAGGTATTGATCAGTGTGCGTCTTCTTCGTGTACACGATGGACTTCACACTGCCATCTTCCTTTCTGGAGAACTTCGCATCCAAGAAGGACATGCTGTTGTTATCTTCTTCTTCTCTCGTGAAAACGATGTTACCGGTGGGGTCTACCGTGTTCATGTGTTTTTTGTAATTTCTTTGCCTTTTCTGTGTGTACCAGACAAATTACATCGTCCACACATCTCTTCCAGTTTCTCGGTTGGCAATCGTTTGATGCTGTGGCAGTGATGTTCTGCTCCAAATCCTCCATGTACAAGTTCACAGAAATGGGGGATACAGGGCTGCCCATGGCTACTCCAAACTTGTGTTGGAAAATTTCACCTCCAAATCTAAAGTACGTAGTTCCCAAGAAAAATTTCAACAACTCCATGATATCGTCCACATTTAGATTGGTTCTCTTCGTTAGTGTCCTGTCATTCTCTAGTTTTTCTGATGATTTCGCACGGTTCTTTGATCAGAGTCTTCGTGAACAACACCATATGACACAAATGATTGTTCTTCTTCCACTCTCAGCTTTGTTATTTCTTTCACCAATTCTTGAGAATGTTCTGTGTGGTGTTCTGTTTTTCCAACAAGTCGTTGTAGTATGTCAGCCAATTCCCTGGACACTATGTGCGCCATTGTATGTGTGTAGTCGACGATTGGTCTGAACGGCACACCCTCCTTTTTGGTGATCCTTACATCCGTGGTACTTTTTCTAACGTGTGTACCAGTACTGATCCTTAGTGATCTGACCCTCCTTCTCCAGTGAATTTACCATTCTGATGAGTTCTGCCTTGTACTTCCTGGTCGGATCCTTTTCGTATCCATGATGACTGTGGCCTTTCCTTTGTCCGCAGGGAGTATGGCGATAGACTCCTTCTGTAGGTCTTTTAGGGCTGTTCTTTCCTGTTTGGTTAGATTCGGTTTTGGAGCTTTTGCTGACTTCAGAACTCCCTCGATGACTGCACGAAGTTTGTCTTTTGTTCTTGTAGTAGGTTCCATGTCATTTGCTCTGCAGCTACAACGAACTCCTCGGTCGGTACTTTTTCTGGCGTTACCGCGTAATTTAGCCCTTTCGCTAGTATCTTATTCTTGTCCCCGGACAGTTTGTATTTAGATAGGTTTACCACCCACCTTTTCATTTTCAGCTGGATTCCGATAAGATCAGGTTAATTCGTTCTGTCTCTCTTCGATTCCAAGCGCTGAATTTTTTGTTGATGTTGCCATTTTGTTTTCTCGTACGTATTGTCGGTGACATGCACGATTTGGCGCGTGACGTTTTGTTCTTCTTCCCTTGGCAACGAAGTAAACAATTTCGTTTGTAGGACGAGTTTCTTCTCCTTAAACGTGTCCAATTTGTTGTTAATGAGACGTATTCTCTCTCTCTCTCTCTCTCTCTCTCTCTCTCTCTCTCTCTCTCTCTCTCTCTCTCTCTCTCTCTCTCTCTCTCTCTCTCTCTCTCTCTCTCTCTCTCTCTCTCTCACGAGGTCCTTCTTCGCTTTGTCCACTATTCTCCTCGCATTCGTCGTGTTTATCGGGCATTTCAGACTGAAACTGGGAGGTGCTACATTGATGTCTTCGCAACGTAGCATAAATACAAGATGATTTCTATGGCACGAAACCTTTTTAGTCAATTTTTTTAGTTTCCTCACGTCTTTGACACATTCTTGTCCGTACTTCGTTCTAAGACTTCTGAACATTCTTCAGGATAGGTCTTTTTCAGATCGAAAACTGTCATTTTTTTATATCCAAAGTGTATTTTTACCTGGTAGAGACTAACGTCTCATGCTGACTTCTTCAGTACCGATGACGCTGAATAACGTCATCGTACTCCTGAGGCAGTTCGTAATGCCCTCGTTTGTGTGTTGATGGGTGTTCTGGTCTTCCTGATCCAGGTGGCTTCTTTGATATGCCAGATTCTTCGGTTGGGTTCCTTGTCTACAATTTTCGCTCCCTTCCAGTCTAGACGTTAGACGAAAGTGTCTACCAAATAAAAATAAAAATAAACGTTTTCGATATCACAAAAGAACTATCCTGAAGAATGTTCAGTAGTCCTGAATAACTATTTCAGCCAGTATTTACTACACAGGATCTAAGTTCATTAAACGTCCCAGTACATAAATTTGAGGACGATGAATCAAGTCAGTTAGGGCAGTTGTCTATAATTCCAGAAAATATTACCAATGACATTTTGAAGATGAAAGAAAATAGATCAACTGTGGTTAATGGGATACCACCAACACTACTTATGAAAACTGTAGAGCAAATTAGTGCACCACTTTCTATATGTTTCAACTTGTCACTAAAAGGTGACAGTTCAGTGGAAAGAAGCAAATATCACCCTATTATTTAAAACGGATCAAGGAGCAAGTCAGAAAATTACAGGTAACTGACGTTAACGTCCGTTTCATGCAGATTAGCATAGCCAGAGACAACAAGGTGTAATTTCTTATAAAACATAATTAATACGTCTTTCAACATGGATCATTAATTGCTAGTTTTTCGCTAACCAATCTCTTATGTTTCTTGGATGAAATTAAAAAATGGGCCGATATTAGCTATGTAGATTTTCAGAAAGCGTTTAATCAAGTGCTACATAATCGTTTGTTAATTAACCTAAAAGACCAAAGAATAGGGGATGAACTGATACATTGGCTAGAGAAATGGCTGAGACAGAGAGTAACAGTAGAAGGGGGTTATGTCAAATTGGAAATCACTATCTTAACAAAGGTGTCTATTAAATTGTGGACATATTGAATCTAGCACATGACACTGTATTCCTGGCTAAAGGACACTGTGTTGTTAGTTCCATATGTGGAGTCTTCTACACACTGGATTCAACAGTTGCCAACATAGTGCATGATACTTGTGAATCGTAACAATCGCTCAACGTTGCAATATTTCGCAACGATATGAAAACAATCACATGACCATGATACTCACACAGTGTATGGCAGTTAAAACACGCAAACAACCGATGTATCAGATGTAGTCTAATGTAGGCAATTCACAGACCTTCTCAGTTGTTTTTGAACGAAACCTATTTCTGAGTTCATCTCCACCTTCTAAGTTGGGAACTGAAGCATGTACCTACGAACACTTTATATCCTCTCTTGTGTGTTCCCGTTGGTCACATTAGTGTTTGTTGTTTCAAATAAGGTGATAGAGCGTACCATTTCGGAGACATATTGCGTTCTGCGTGGTGTAAACAGTGTGCGCATATTTCCTCTACTTACCCAAAGCTCTGCTCTTACTAACACCGACGTTCACCCGCCTTCTACCTGACATTTTGACATATCAGTCCTGCACAATCATTGTACAAAGGGTATAGGTGCCAGGTATGTTTTTATTAAACTAAGCCTACCGTACAAAATTACCCACAATGTACATAATATGTAAAATTATAGCATAAATACCTATTTGCTTTACTGACGTGATGGGTTCTTTGTGTAGGTGCACGTGTTCTTCCTCCTGGCGGTGAGCGGCGGCGTGAGAGCGGTGTTGCCGCCAGACATGACTGCGGAGTACTCGGCCTGCATGACTCGGTGCAACCAGCAATACAATGACTGCATGTTCGAGTGTAAGGCTCAATCGATGCAGTCGCTAAAGCAGAGCATGGATAAAATCTGCAAGAGAGTGTACATGGGTTGCATCAATGACTGTGACAAGCTTCTAACGGTGGACTAATTACGGCCTACGACGAATTACGCATACCATTATAGCACACTGTTTCTTTCTAAAGTTCACCTTTGTCTTACATCACGTTTTATTTCTTGAAATATACTGATGCCATTATCACAATTTTCAGATATTGCCTTTTCAGACTCTCCAGTATTGATATAATTTCTTCATGACGAATTCTGGCAAATGCCTTTGTGTAATCAATAAAACATACATAGTTTTCTGCACTTCTAATGGTTTTTTGAATCATCATTCTTAAGATGAATATTGAATTACATGTTCCTCTTCCGTCTACAAATCCGCGTTGTCCGTCACACATTTCCTGCATTATGTTGGTGCCATCCTGGCTATAGTAATTTTGAACAACATCTTCGTGAAGTGGCCCGTGGGACTTACTGTCCGATGAGTTCAAATTCAATCGCGCCTGGTTTCTTCGATATTACTATAAAGATGGATTTTGCTAGTTAGTTGTGATTTTTTCGCCGTTATATATTTAATCCACGATGTGGGGACAAGAACTTAACATAGGTTGATAGCGAATGTGAAGGACTACAATTGGGGTTACCCTGTATGGCAATTGACGGCTAGCTAATGCTTACGCAATGATGTGAATGCAGTGGGGAGGTGGCGTAGAGTCAGATTTCAAAGAACCGGGGAAACATTACATTATAGTTAGTGTAGACAAGTAGGAAAGTTGAATCTAACATGTCAAACTTATAGAAATGGTAGGCAGCTTTACATGTATAGGAACTGTGGTACGGGTGGAAATTTATATGGGATAATTTTATAGCGTATATGAATGTCGCTATAATGAGGATTTATGTACATGTTGAATTATTGTATTACCTATTGGGCGGTGAAATTATTACAGTGGTGTGCTGCCGCATCAGCAGGGATCACATGACAGATGCAACGCATATGGTGCATTAACTGAGGTTCGGGAGAGATAGAACACAGCAGTCCAGAGTGATCCACAGAGAGGACGATGTAACCTGGTCTTCTCTGTAACGAGAGATTATTACAGTGTGGTTATTAAACCCATACATCGATGCAATACCGAGCGGTTGCGTAGACGATGCGATCTTACATTCATGTATATTCTAGAAGGTATGTAAAAATACATGTTCTGTGTACACATGAAAAAATGCTAGATTATAGGTATTGTCTTGATTATCTGGTTTGTATTGTTAAATTTGCAAAAGGGTATGGTCGAGAATAAACGAACCTGGGTCAACCCCACGATATTGATGTCGCGGAGTTTATGCGGTATAGCAAATAATCGCTCAGCTTGTTATATCGTAACGATGATCGAACGTAGGTTGCATCATGGTTGTCACGGATGATATTCACGGGTGTATATGGATATATATGTATACATATATATATATATATATATATATATATATATATATATATATATATCCATATGTTCGACGTATGCATATCGGAACATAATATTCAAAATGTCTTTATAAAACAATCCCATCACCAAAGGTATTCTAACTCTTATCAACCTATACACCCATGAAAAGCATCCGTGACAACCGTAATGCAACCTACGTTCGATCATCGTTACTACATAACAAGCTGAGCGATGATTTGCTATACCGCGACATCAATATCGTGGCGGGCGCTGACCCAGGTATAGGTTATTTCAAAAACACAAAACACAATCATAATACGTATATATATATATATATATATATATATATATATACGTATATATATAAGTAATATGAATGTGTTTTGTGTTGTTGAAATAACCTATACTGTGAAGGATGTATAGTACACACCATCGAATAAGAATACGTTATTATTGTAGTTAATATTTATTATAGTGTCGTGTTGGTGCGACGGCCTTCTAAAACTTAATTCTCGTTCGTGGGAATGATAGGCTTATATCGAAGTAGCAAGCGCGTAGACATTAACCGAAGTATGACTGAATTGCCGCGAGAAGAAGGAAGCTCACTCGGTCGGAGCTGCTTTCACTTCTGTATGTTACGGACCGTCGGAAGAGTGTAAAGTTGACGTCCGTGTCGACCGAGGGAATAGTTGGACCAGAACATTATTCTGTTCTATTTAAGTTATGATGAAGGAGGACATTATATAAGCCTCGATGTGTAACGGTGCTCATGTACATCCACTGGGTTGATAGCAGAAGATGGTATTTGCCTGTTACTATTATTTGTGTTGGAGAGGGTGGAACGACGTCACCGTATGCGGATGAGTGGTTGCAGAGATGTCATGTTTATGTTTCCTGGTATACCCGTTCTACGATAAGACAGTGTAGGGGGCTGACGAGTCTAGAAATTTATGTATACTGAGAGTTTTGTTATTCGGTGGGGGGTGAATAAATTTTGAAAACCTGTATCTTGTATAGATGTTTTATTAAGTTACACTATCTCTGAATCCGAATTATATAGCAAAGTTCGCTTCACCTGGCGGATCTTGACAGTTAATATATATATGCTAAAGTCATATGAACACTTTAATCAATGGTAATATTCTCTGGTCCAACAGCTTTGCCTTGTTTCATTGATCTGACGGCTTTTCGAAACTCTTCCTTCAGTATTGGAGGGACATCAACGTTCTCCTTAATTTATTATTTGTCGCCATTTTCACATGTAAAGTTCACTCATATATTGTGACCATATTTCGAGTAGTTTTGTCTTTGTCCGTTATTATGTTTCTTTCTTTTGATTTCAAAAACCTGTAGTTGAGCATATTCCTTTTCTTGTGATTTGTCTTATTCTCGCGTGAATGGATATTGTGTTGTGCTTCTGTTGAATGTTCATTAAGCCAATTCTCTTTTGCAATATTGCATTTGACCGTATGACTGAGTACCTTGCTATAGACATTGGTGGATATTTGTGTATGAATAGTCTTCGCGCATTAATTGCAGCGTGACTACATTCCTCCCAGAGGAGTCGAGGTGGTGTTCGATTGAACAGGTCTGCCAGGGAGTAAAGTGTAACAGCCCTCAGAGCAGTCATAAGAACTGGATGCTGCGCTATATAAGAATGTACCTACATAGAAACGTACAGTTTTTAGAGGACGTGAAGTGACATTAGAGAAGGAACACTGCATATTAGAGATCAGAAAGTATTCAATCTCACAGAGGAGAGTAAGTGAATGGAACATATTTAATATATCCCGGGAATATAGTAAAAAAAACAAAGTAGATATATACATCAGAAGGGCGGGACACACATACATAAAATAGTTGTACTCTCGATAAACTTAAGGCTCTCTTGTCAACTTGCCATCTAGTGTTGATTTTCTCGATGGCAATCTTGTTCAATTTATTCTTCTTAAAGAGTAGATGGGTCTTTCAGGTGATCTAGCTTTAATTTCTAAGATTGTCATCTAATGACGGAAAACGCATAATATTATGGAAAGTAGACACGGAAACTATTCGTTTATTGAGAGACCGACATTATTGATCAGTGTGTAATCCGCACTTCTGAGATACTTTTGCATTTTTCACATTTGACGCAAACAATAAATGCTGTATTCTGTTTGTTTATTATACTATCTGAAATGTAATACTTCCTGATATTTAAAGTACTCTGTTTCTCCACCACCGTTATTTCGTGTCCTGTAGTTGTTTTAGTTTTCCTAAGTGAAGTAAATACGTTGTCAGTATAAATGACCCGAGGTCGGTATCGATTTTACGACCAGGCAGCCGTCTAGTCTTTATAATATGTTGTTATCATGTAAACTGTGGATAAGATAGGCTGTATCTTAAAGACTACTTGTTTCGCATCGGTGCCAATTATGTTCTTGCTTGGACATGATGCAATACCACCAGACAGCGCGATTACCCCAAACAGCGTTCCTCACTAACGCCTCGTCTTCTTGATTTTGACATTGGGCCTTTGCAATACCGCCAGACAAAAGACTTGACACGTTTCGCACCAGTACGTGTCTCCTCTTGTGCTGCTCCATTGTAACCTTATCTCAAACTGTAATTACGCACAATAGAAAACAGCCCAGCACCAGGGTAAACGAGTTTAGTTGACAACACACGAGGTGGCAATGTGCGAGCTCTGTACAATCGATTTAAAACGACGTGTCTCTGAAATGAAATACAAGAAAAGTAGTAAGAGTGTGTTTTGGATACCAGAAACATAGCTTGAACACCAGGTATAATGTGAAGGAGACCGATCATGCGGGTGGCTTTGTGCACATTGGCGGAATGTTTACAAACAATATGCGTTTGTAGGTGAGCACAACGAAGAATGTTTACAAAACAAAGCGGATCTTCGGGGGACGACGGATGAATCACGACAAACTGGATGATTTGAAATGGAAACATAATCTTAAAAAGCGACCACATTTGTCACATTACCCAGAATCATTCTCTGGAGCCGGGGTTTGTAATGGTGTTAGACTATCCCTTGTGTATTGTCAACATGAATGTACGGACGGTCGGCGAATCAACTATACATCGTCCTACTTGTTGCCTGTCTTGGTTGAGGGGTAACCTGGCGATACCAATTAACAATTCAAGGAATGTATGAATTTCTGTTCGCACGCCTCCTTACGTCTTATCAATTCAAGATCTGTTCGCAACAAAACGACCAACATTTTAGACCACGTCCACGTACACGATATCGATGTTGTGGCCATTACCGAAACCTCGCTTTCTAACAAAGACTCAGACCTCCCGGTAACCAGGGCACTCACACTACCTGGATATAAACTAATTCACCATCCAAGAGCAAGTCGTCGTCGTGGCGGCATTGCGATACTGCATTAAGATTCCATCAAACCAGCAGCAGTGAAAACATTCAACGATATTCGGTATTTCGAAGCGATGAGCGCTAAATTAACATCGCAAGGGAAAAGCGTAATCTTGCTTGTCGTCTATCGCCAACATCCAACTAAGAAGAACGGATCATCGGTTGTCGATTTCTTCAATGACTTCGCAGATATTCCTGACACTTATGCGACACTGCCTGATGAACTACTATTTGACGTTAACACCGATGTTCACGTGTAACGTTTCCGTGACCTGTGACACTGCCACGACATGATGTAGTATGTCGAACAACCAACACATCAAGAAGGCCACGTTTTAGACCTTGTGATACCCCGTACTAACTTCTGTGTGGCTTACACGGTGGTCGCCGCCGAGCTTATTTCTGATCACCACGCTGTGCACTGCCGTTTTGCAATGCGCAAGCCTCCATTTCGGACAGAAAAGAAGACTTACCGCAAGATTAAGGCGATCAATCTCACATCGTTCTCGTCAGATATTGAGAACAAAGCGTGAACAATCATTAGACGACATTGTAGCTCAATACATCAATGTTCTAAGGTAGCTGCTTGACAAACACGCACCACTGAAGACGAAATGGCTCACCATCCGACCTGATGCGCCGTGGGTCAACGACGAAATTATATTAGCCAGGAAGGAGAGGCGCCGGATGGAGCGAAGATGGAGATTGTCCAGGTTGACCATCGACAGAGAAATCTTCATGAACCTAAGAGAACGAGTGAAGAAGATGTTGTACACTGCCAGATCCACATTTTATACCAACAAAATCAACGAACAGGCTGGCAACCCAAAAACTCTGTACCGGATAGTTGGTTATCTGCTGTATACAAAACACCTGCCAGCACTGTCCGACAACCATCTCAGGCAATTGCTTGACAGCTAACTTCAGAAATTATTTCATGATAAAATTTCCATTATGAGACGCGATCTTGATACCCACGACAAACACACATCTCTGCGCCCGGACGAGCCCTATGTTATCTTGTCACATCTATCATCGTTCCTCCCTACCACAACACCTGAGATTACCAAATTTGTCAGCAAGTCGGCTTATAAATAGTGAAAGTTGGATCCGATTCCGACTGATCAGCTATCCACTTTGGCACCAGACATCACCCACATTGGGAACTGATCGATTACAACAGGAGTCTTTCCTTCAGCTTTTTAAAATATTATAATAACTCCTCTTTTGAAGAAAGCGACACTGAACCAAAATGACCTAAAGAACTATCTACCACTGTCGTACTTGTCTTTTTTGTCAAAAGTCGCAGAGAAGGTCATTGCTGCCCGTTTCTCCAAACGTCTATCTGACAAAGAACTCGATGAGCAAATGCAATCTATTTACCGTCCGCACCACAGTACTGAGACTGCACTGCTGAGAGTAATCAATGATCTTCTTTGGATGAGCGCAAGTCTGGCATACTTGTGCTAGTAGATCTTTCAGCAGCATTTGACACAATTGACCGCGGAATCATGTTATCAAGCCTCAGAGATCGTTTTGGAATAACTGGAACATATCTTTCGTATTTGATTTGAATTTGGCTAACCGACGTCAGAGTACTCAAATGCATGGCTGAGAATCAGCGGAAAGTCGTTCGGAATCAATTTCAATTGTTACACGACACCACTCGGTGATATCTGACGGCACGGAATCAACATGCATCTATGTGCCGATGACACCCAACTGTATATCGCCTTCAGTCCTCTCTCAGAGGAAGACACAACCCAGGCTGTGAAGCGCATACAAGCATGTGTCGCTGAAATACAAGCTTGGATACGCATGAATAATCTCAAACTCAATGCTGACAAAACGTAGGCTATTGTGATATCTTCGCCGCACCACAAGAACGAAGTTTCTATGCCACACATACAACTTTTGTAATAGTCCAACTGCTCATGAAGTTGGACTACAGCGGCATCAGAGGGGCAACAAACGCATAGATCGAGAAATTGCTCTACGATCGCACGCAGTAGGATGTAGTAGAGGGAGAAAGCCCACACACTGGCTCTGTTATTTCTGGAGTACCGCAAGGATCGGTTTTGGGACCATTTCTCTTCCTGGTCTACATAAACTATCTTGGAGATGGAGTCAGGGCCAGACTATGACTATTCGCCGACGACAACATCTTCTATTCCAGGAGCAAGACCCCAGCTGATGCAGATGATCTCCAGGAAAACCTGAGAAAACTGGAAGTCTGGGAACAGAAATGGCAGATGTCATTCGATGTCGAAAAATGCCGCCAACTTACTATCACAAAGAAGAAGACCAGGATCCCGACCAGCTACTCTCTCCAAAACCACCCTCTGGAGAAAGTCACAAGTGCCAAGTACCTGAGCGTCGAATTCACAGAGACTCTTCACTGGGGCAAACAAGTCAAAGCTGCATTTGCAAAGGCCAATAGACTCAGCGCGTTTGCCTACAGAAATCTGAAAGGATGCTCCACCACGTCCAGATATGGTGGAGCACGACCTTTGTATCACATGAATGACGTGCGTGGGGCCTACTCTCTATACTCTAAATAGGAGCCCAATGTCAAAATCACTCGTGTGCGTCCTGTGTACAAGTCACAAATTAAAGTGTCACCCATTTCGAACATGATGTCATCTCAACTGGTGCTAACAAGTGTGAGAATAATTTCGAATTGCAGCTGAAACAACGTTTGTAGCATAATTATTAGTGTGGCGTGGATAGTCTCTAGTTCTAAACGCTAAGTCCATTACCAAGTCTAAACTTCTGCATCTGCACATTATTATTATTATTATTACTGGCATTTCTATAAAGTCATATCTAACTCTAAGTTGTAGCGCAGGACTACAAGCAGATGTTTATAATTCCTGTTGTATTTATTCAGTTTTCATAGTTCGAGTAGGGCATAGCAACACATAAGTCTATGACTTCAGCTATGTCCTTTCAGCAGCAGCAGCAGCAAACCATACTGTGCATGTATTATGTTGTTGTTGTTGTTGAATAAACGTTCATTCATTTGATCATGTAGATCAGCAGATCGGAAGTTGTGGGTGGGCGTATACGGTATTACAAGGTATTGGATATACGCTGGAGCAAGACCATGTAAAGCAGTGAAAACAAGGACCAGCAGTTTGTACTGGATACGACAGCGAACTGGAAGCCAGTGCAGTTCGACCAGCACAGGTATTACGTGCTGGTGCTTTCGGTGTCTTGAGATAAGTCTTGCCGCCAAGTTCTGTACCATCTGCAACTTGTTCATAAGTGCTTCGGTGATGCCGTACAGGACCGCGTTACTGTAGTCCAGCCGCGATGTCGTCAGGGCGTTGCCTAGTGTCTTACACGCATCAGTAGTAAGACAATATCTTATTTTTGAAATTGCATAGAGGTGGTAGTATGCTGACTTGCACATACGTGACGCGTGTGACGACATTGTGAGTCGACAGTCGATCATGTTGCGGATGGTCGGTGACGGAACAATGTTGCATCCGCATATACTAACACACGAAACGTCATGCAGGTGTTTACGATTTCGTGCCGTGATGATACTAGCCTCGGTTTTGTTTTCGTTCAGCAGTAGATTGTGGTCTGACATCCACTGCTTCGCTTCTTCGATGCATTGCTCGATGCGGTCAACCCCATCAGCGGCTTCTCCATCCCGCGTTCCACTCAGGTCAACATACAGTTGGGCGTCATCTGCATAAAGATGGTATTGCAGCGTGTGCCTTCTGAAGATAGCATCCAATGGCAGAGTGTAGATGGAGAAGAGGAATGGACCTAGCACAGACCCCTGTGGGATGCCAGACTCTATCAATGCACATAAATCACAAATAAAAGTATCATCATCGGGATCGACACCAGCACAGTCGTCATGAGCCCATTTTGTACAGGCTGTACACTGAATCCAATCCTCGTTGTGGGTATTGCTGTACAATTCTCCACAGAATAGACATTGTGTGTCGACATCTTCCAGATCGTTAGAAGGAATTACTTGTGCAGAGACTGTCGCTTTCCTCCTTTGGTCTTTCCCTTGAACGTTATTGTTTTCTTGACTTTCACGCCCCCCCCCTCTCTCTCCAAACATTTTTTTTGTTTCTTTCTCTTCCTTTCTGACTTTGCTTCTTCCTTATTTCTCTTGTTTCCCACCAGTTCTGTAAGCTGTTTCTTACACGGGCAGCTGGAGGTTAGTAACGTCGCACTACCTCGTCTTGTCAGACTTGGCACCATTGGCGACTGACTCGGACCTGGCACCATTGACGACAGACTAGAACCCGGCACCATTAACGACTGACTAGGACCTGCCACTACTGACGACTGGCTAGGACCTGGCACCATTGACGAGTGACTAGGACCTGGCACCAATGACGACTGACTCAGACGTACCACCACTAGCAAAGCGGAAGGTGCAAATTCATGGTCTGCAAAAATATTGGGATTGTGTTGGTATATTCCCGTTTTTCTAAACTAAACATCCAGTGGCTGTAACTTGTGAGAGGTAGGTGGCAGTATGGAGATCATGAAAACTCCGTTATCGCGTGCCTTATTGATGACTTCGATGTTGATCGTATGACTTGAGTGTCCATCCAAGATGAGTAGGACCTTGTTCTGTCTTGAGGCCTCTAATACGTTGGTGAAATGGTCAAAACATTGCTCGAACAATGAGTGTTGCATCCAACCTGATTTGTGACATGCGCAAATGGATCCTGCGGGAGCTCCATCCATGAGCTCTGGTTTCACCCTGACACGTGGCCAGACAACATACATATTTCAACAGTTACCAACGTGCCACGGTAAGTTGATGTAAGAGAACCAACATGACACAGGCCTTTCTTAGTGATGATATTTGATGGTCTACTTGGAATGGTTGTCACTCCGGTTTCGTCTACATTATAAATGTTATTTGGAGTGAATTCGTGTTCATCAACTACGGCCTGTAAGATATTGAAGAAGTGTGTAACTGCTGGCTTGTTGAAACCATGCGCTCTTGCGACGGATGTTGCCTCATGTGTTTTCAGCGATAGTTCGATCTGGATGTCAAAACATGAAGCCTCCCAGCCTTATTTCTAACCCTAAATTAAACACTAACAACTCTTCAAATTACGACATTATTTTCGGGGAGTATCACCAACAACCCGAACAGCCATGTTTTAACACATGAACTGCGGTATTTTGCTTGGCTACTCTAGGGAACCATGTCTTAAAAAGATATTGTGCGTTCCGTGTGTTTAAAAATACATCTTCTAATTGGAGAAACCGTGGGGTAAAATGGTCCATTGGGCCATTTTGATCCATCAAGGTGGGTCATATTGTCCCAACTGCCAGATGATATATAGGACAGTCACACAGAAACAATATCGAAGATAGGCCGAGATTGTTTCCTCCAACGGTGAGTTAATTTATTGACTAATCATCGTGTATGATGGCACGGTGCATTCTTGAAAAATTACGCAATGGTCACTTATAAGCTACCGTACTTACCATAGATCAGAGCAGTCAATTTTACATTTCACTGTACGAGAAAGTGCTGGTCAAACTCGTCTGTGGCCCACAAGTGTGCATAGTCATAAACAGAAATAGGCCATAAGACCACCATAGGTCATTTTACAAAATCTTTCCCTATATATATATATATTAATTCTTTATTATTATTATTCACAACCGTTAGGAAAAATGGAATTATAAAATAGATATTTTTTTTTTTTATAACTTTTTAACCTTCTAACATGTTTTTTTATAATTATATTTTAAACCATTTAACCAAAAAACATGCGCATCTCTACAACAAATGTGGAGTTATTCCTCGACTGTGGCCAGGAACATTGGTGTTTTCTTCGATGATGCCCTAAACATGAACAGCCATGCACACCACATGTGTCATGTAGCATATTTCCATCTACACAGTATTGGAAAAATTCGAAATCTTCTAGATCGAAAAACCACTTAGATGATGGTGCATACTGTTATATATTGCGCTACCTGAGTTATTACGAATGACACTTCAGCCTACGAACGTTCAAGGTGGCTCTCTAATCACTATGCATGTGACACTTCAGTTTCTGTTCCGCAATGTCATGCTGACTGCCTGTGTTTAAATAAACCCTAATACATGACAAATTGGCGACGAGGTTTGGGATCTTAGAAATGCCAAGAATGCAGATCGCTAGTGTAGGAGAATATGACGAAAATAAAGAGGACTTTGAGTCATACACTGAGCGTTTGAATGCATGGTTGGCGGTGAATGATGTGACAGCCGAACAGAAGGCGAATGTGTTTCTGGCGGTTGTTGGGGCGCACACGTATAAACTATTGAAGAGTTTAGTGGCTCCGGAGAAGCCATCGTCCAAAGGGTTTGATGAGCTGGTCGCCGTGTTGCAGAGACATTATAAGCCAAAACCACTGATTATCGCCGAACGTTTTCGTTTCTACAAGCGTCATCAGCAGGATGGCGAAAGTGTGTCGGCATTTTCGGTCGCGCTGAGACAGCTGAGCAGTTCGTGCGAATTCGGTGAATTTCTACTCGAAGCTCTACGAGATCAGTTTGTGTGTGGGTTGTCAAATCAGAGCATACAACGCAAACTGTTAGCCGAGGCAAACCTCACATTGGAAAGAGCACAACAACTAGCGACAGCTATGTCAATGGCGACCGAGAACACTGTGCAGTTTCATGCAGACACTCTTCGAACAGACACTCGTGCAATACACAAAGTGAACGTCAAAACGGCTAAGCAACGTGACCATGCGGCGTGTTGGCGATGTGGCAAACAAAATCACTCACCTGATGTATGCCGCTTTAAAGAAGCTGTGTGCCATGGTTGTCAGCAAAAAGGGCACATCATACGGGCATGCAAGAAGCGGCAATCGGCCAAGTATTCGCAACAGGGGGCAACTCGTTACGTAAACGGCTGTTCAGAGGAGATGACCGACGGTGTTGATGAGACGTTGGGTATCTACTCGACGAACAAAAGGATCAACAAGCCGAAGCCTATCATGGTGTCGGTTACCTTAGAAGACTTCAAGTGTGACATGCAGCTAGATACGGGGGCGACAGTGTCACTCATCTCAAAATCAATGTACGATGAACACTTAGCGCATGTTCCCCTGCAAAGTACAAAGACGGAACTGAAAGCGTATGCTGGTCACAAAATACCGGTGTGTGGCGAGATAAACGTGTCGGTAACCTACAAAAAGCAAACTGGCGTGTTTCCACTGGTTGTGGTGGGCAGCGAAGGCCCGTCGCTCCTAGGTCGCAACTGGCTTAACCGACTGCAACTCGACTGGCAGGAGTTCTTTGTGATAAGTCAACCCGACAGTCTCAGTGGGGTGGTGCACCGACACCAAGCTGTCTTCAAACAGGGCCTGGGCATGATAAAGGGTCACAAGGCAGACATCCGAGTCAAAAGCGATTCACGTCCGATCTTCTGCAAAGCCAGACCGGTGCCCTACGCAATCCGAGACAGTGTAGGAAAAGAACTTGAGCGCCTAGAAAAAGATGGGGTCATCAAAAGAGTGGAGAGCAGTGAATGGGCGTCGCCGATAGTGTGTGTGCCGAAACGAAATGGGAGCATACGCATTTGTGGCGATTTTAAGGTGTCGGTGAATCAAGTGCTGATACCAATCTCCTATCCGCTGCCGAATGCCGACGATCTTTTCGCAACTCTGGCTGGGGGCAAGATCTTCAGCAAACTAGACTTGTCAAACGCATACCAGCAACTCGAACTGACTAGCGAAAGCCAGAAATACCTCACAGTTAACACGCACAGAGGCTTGTTTGCGTACCAGCGCCTCACGTACGGTATTGCGTCCGCGCCGTCCATCTTCCAAGCGGTCATGGACCAGATCCTGCAAGGGATGAGCAACGTAGTTTGTTACTTAGATGACATTCTTATCGCCTCTAGTAGCAAGGAAGAGCATCTGGCTACGCTGGAGGAAGTACTGTCTCGACTGGAAAAGAGCGGCGTCACGGTAAACAAGGCTAAATGCGATTTTCAATCAAACGCCGTGCAGTACTTGGGCCACATAATTGACGAAGAAGGGCTGCACCCGATGCAGGAGAAAGTCACCGCCATCACGGAGGCTCCAAGTCCGACGAACGTGTCTGAGCTTCGGGCATATCTGGGACTAATCAACTACTACGCCAAGTTCATGAGCAACCGCGCGACATTGTTGAAGCCGCTACATGCCTTGCTGCGAAACGGTGAAAAGTGGGAGTGGACCAAAGAATGCGAGTCCGCTTTTGCACTCAGCAAGTCAGAACTGGTTACAAATCAGGTGCTGGTTCATTACGATTCCGGAAGGGCACTGAGGCTAGATTGCGATGCGTCACCCTATGGGGTAGGCGCAGTTTTGTCCCATGTCATGGACGATGGGACCGAACGTCCGATTGCGTTTGCGTCGCGAACGCTAACTAAGAGCGAACTGAACTATGCGCAGATAGACAAAGAGGCGCTTGGACTTGTATTCGGTGTGCGAAAGTTCCACAAATACCTGTATGGTCGTTCGTTTACTCTGGTTACAGACCACAAACCGCTTGTGACCATCTTCGGACCAAGGAAGGCGGTGCCGACTCTGGCCGCAGCAAGGATGCAGCGATGGGCTGTGATTCTGCAGGCGTATCGTTACGAGGTGGAGTATCGACCAGGAAGTGAGCACGGAAACGCAGACGCCCTCTCGCGCCTACCCTGTAAGCAAGCAGACGCAGAAGCGGAAGTCTTTTTCTTTTCTGGTCTGAACGAGTTGCCAGTAGCTGCTGAGGACATCAGTCGAGCCAGCGAGAGAGATCCAGTGGTGGCGCAGGTGCTGAAATACACGTTGTGTGGATGGCCGAACTATGTTGCAGACGAAGCGTTGAAGCCGTATTTCGTCCACAGAAATGAGCTGTCAGTTGAGCAGGGCTGTGTGTTGTGGGGAATGAGAACGGTTATTCCTCCCAGCCTACGCAACAGACTGCTACAAGAGCTACACGAGGAGCATCCGGGCATTGTGGCTATGAAGGCAATCGCCCGAAGCTATCTGTGGTGGCCTCTGCTAAACAGTGACATTGAGAAACGGGTGCAAAGCTGTGAAGTATGTCAGTCAGTACGCACAAAACCACCAGTGGCGCCACTGCACACTTGGAGGTGGCCGAGGAAGGTGTGGCAGAGGTTGCATATCGACTTTGCCGAGAAAGACGGTGACAACTTTTTGGTGTTGATCGACAGCCATTCAAAATGGTTGGAGCTGAAACACATGACGTCGACGACAACTCTACGCACGATTGAAGTGTTGCGTGATCTGTTCAGTGCGTTCGGCTTGCCAGAAGAAATTGTGTCGGACAATGGGCCACAATTCATCTCCCACGAGTTTAGCGAGTTCATGAAAATGAATGGCATCAAACATACGCTCACTCCACCGTACCATCCGGCCTCAAACGGGGCCGCCGAACGCTCGGTTCAAGTTTTGAAACAGGCTCTTCGGAAACAAATGACATCGTCTCAGCAAGGTCAGCCGAAAATGACGATGGAACGTCGGCTTGCAAACTTCTTGTTTCGCTACCGAAATACACCACATACCGTGACGGGTGTTTCACCAGCCGTACTGTTCTTAAAGAGACAACCGCGCACACGTTTCACCATCTTACTGCCAAGTGTGGAGAACGTCGTCGAGAAACAACAAGAAAAACAACGCCTTCAACATGATCGCAGTCGTGTGAAATTGAGAGAATTTGAGAACCGTACGTCAGTCAGCGTACGAAACCATCGAGGCACGTCAGAGAAATGGCTTCCGGGAACGGTGATTCGACGACTCGGTCCACTGACGTATCTCGTGCGAGTCGGTCGTCAGCTGCGTTACGTCCATGTTGACCATCTGCTTCAGTCGGGTTGCATGACAGATCCAGTGACGTCGGAGGGAGAGGTTGTTGGCGAGTTGTTGCCAGAGGCAATGGCGGCAGGCGACTCGCAAAGCCTCACATCAGACGCGACGACCGCAGACGACTCGCAGAGTGTCGATTCTTCGCAGCAAATGAGCGGGTCGGCAGAAAAGACGTGCAGCGGCGCGTTGGCGTCGTCACCGGTGCTCGAGCCGACATCTACAGCGACGAGGTCATCGCGTGCTTCAGTGTCGTCACCTGTGGTCGTGCAGACGGAGCGGCGCTATCCTACGAGGGTTCGCAAGGCACCAACACGACTTGATATCTGAAGCAGCTCGCTTCAAAAAGGCATAATAATCCCTTTATCATATTTTGGTTCCAGGGTCAGAGTGACCCGGTGGACAGTTGCCATATTTGATTGACACTATTATATTATGAACATTAGTTGCCAAATGCTTTTTGTAGTGAACTTCTTCTTAGTGTGAGAGGAGTGTTATATATTGCGCTACCTGAGTTATTACGAATGACACTTCAGCCTACGAACGTTCAAGGTGGCTCTCTAATCACTATGCATGTGACACTTCAGTTTCTGTTCCGCAATGTCATGCTGACTGCCTGTGTTTAAATAAACCCTAATACATGACACATACCTACGTGACGTCTCGTCTTCACAATGGATATGGCCTGCTGTACAGGATTTCTGACTATCTCCTCACCAGACTCCAGAGAGTGCAAAATGCTGCAGCCCGTCTCATAGCCAGAACTAAGAAGCACGACCACATCACTGCTGCTCTAATTGCGCTTCAATGGTTGCCGATTAAATAGTGCATCGAGTTCAAACTACTCCTTTTGACGTTTCGCATTTTGCACGGCTTGACTGTGTCATACCTGGCGGACCTGCTACCTCGACACCAGCCCATTCGCACGTAACGCTCCGCCGACGCTCACCTGCTGGAGGTCCCGCGCTGGAAGCTTTGTACTCAAGGCGACAAAGCTTTTGTGAAAAAGTGCACAATCATATACCTTAGCTGCTGTACTACATATCTAGTTTCGAAGGAATCGCATGTGGTATAGCCTAGTACTCGCCAGGGCGTATTTTAATTCCGCTTCCGGGAATATAATAAAATATAATCGATAACGTTATACCTCAGTTTCGAGTAAAACTACTTAATGCAACAACAACACTAATGTTGTGTTCAGATAATCACTAGCAATGAGATACAAGCCGGGAAACTAGATGCGAAATCTCAACAGAATTCGCCTAGGAACGTTTTAGGTGTTAAGATGGTCATTAAAATAGTATTACTTTTTTTAAATCAACAACAAACGTTTCAACACACGTTGTGTTGGTGGTGAAAACGTTTCGTAGATATAATATTTACATTATAGTACACCCGATCATTAGATACGAAACCGGTGTTACTGGACATTTTACATTTCTTTATCGTTTTGACAACATTGCACATCAGGCAAATTCCTTATACATGTAAACGTTTTTAGAAAAACATTATAAATCGTCATATTCAAAATACATTTCAATGATGACAACCAAGAAAATTGCTAAGTTTTTATATAGAGTAGTATCTAGTCCTGAGGACAGCTCAAAGCGATTTACACTGTACTCCCTGGCAGACCTGTTTACCATCTAAACTGTTCGGGGGGAAGCATTCAGCCACGCTACAATTGACATATTCATCACGTGACCTGTTGCCTGGCAAACCTCTGTCAAGCCACCAGAAAACATTCCGTCGTATATTTTTTTGAAATTCTGGTCACAAAAGTGTTTGTATATGACGAAAACATAAGGCAAAGTTTCTAAAGTGACAACTCTACTGGGGAATGTTAGATTTATGAGATGTCATGCTGCAATAGTAATGCAATTCACGTGTATAACCACTGTCATCATTGTTGGCAAAGGCAAAGCTTGAAGGAGGTCATGCGAACAAAGTCGATTGTGACGTAGGCATACAGCGACGGACTGGATACATGAATTACTTCGCTAAGACTATTTATACACAAACATACCCACCACTGTCTATTTAATGGCACTCATTCATACAGTTGAGTGAACTGGTAAAATGGGTCAAAAAGGCAGAAAGAGGAATCGCACCCTTCTAATGGAATACGGTTCTTGGAGTAATACTCTTTATTATATTTATGTCGGAAAGGTGTAACTCTATGGATACGTCTAGTTCTTATCGTACCCTAGTAGTGACATGTATAAAACGTACGCTTTCCTAATTGTGATGATTTACCTAATCGTCTTCGCCCAGATTAGAATACAGGGCCGAAACGAAACTTCTCTATCGTACTATGTTGTTAGTTATTTTCTTTATTTTGTTCCTAGTGATATCAATCTTCTTTGATTCATCGACTGTTCATCTCCTTCAACTGTTTTTTTGTTAGCCTGTTTTTTCCTTGTGGATTCCATTCTAGAGCTTGTCTTGTGACTATTGTAATATCTTTTCAGAGTGTATATCCTACCCATGTCTATTTTAGTTTTGTATTTCTGTTTTGGTACTTGTTTGGATTATCCTGTTCATCAGTTCGGTGTTAGACTTTGTCTTGTCATTAGATTTTAGGATGTTTCTGGGGCATTTGTTGATGAACGTTTGTAGATGTTTAATTTTTTACTTTCTTGGGTAATGACATATAAACTCTACACAAACGTCACGTATTCCAGTGCGGAACGATTGCTTAAGCATTATACCACGAACTTGAGCTAAACATTCAACTTTAAACAGCTAAGCACTGCTGTGAGGTTACCTTTTTTATATAAAAAATTGCCTCCTATAAAAGTGTTTCTCTTGACGCCTGAACATACAACAATAATAACATATTATTATACACAAACATGTTGGCTGATATGTCGAGACGGCTTCTTTTCCGTCACAACGCAGGACACCGAATGCAGTCCACCTACCCGGAAGACATCCTTTTCGAGAGTCGTCCAAACAAGACACTCGACATTAGCTACGACCCTTGGCTAAACGGGGTTTGTGCATTCGTAACTACCCGTCTTGCCTTGCGAAAGAGTCTAGCAAGTCTCCGCTCTTTGCACTGTATAGTCGTAGTTGTGCGTATCTGCTGTAATTAAGAAGGCAATGGAAAGGGCTATCGTAAGTAACTTCTATCGGCCTGCAGTTTGTTTATACACACACAACAGTTGACCGGTAATTATGTCCTCTCGCTATTGGACATTCAACAAGGCACGTTTTTGTTTGTATCATGGAATTTTGCATAGCATAACTTAAACAGATGTGGTTAAATGCCCGTAGCAAAGTCAATAAGAAAAGGGAATTATAAATCATGGCAGTGGATCATTGTGAAATAGGCATCACAGAATCACGGGCACACATACACAGTTGAATTAGCTCTGAAAGGTTATATAATGTTTAGAAATGACAGGTGGCGGAGTAACTGTATGTGTTAGATAATCTACCTCGGTATAAGAAATGAAAATGTCAACCTAAGCAGATTGTGACGAAGCAGTTTGGTGTTACACAGTTACTACAAATTCAACACTAACAATAGTACCAGTTTACCGTAGTCCAAACATAGGACAGGAGGAAGATGTAAGACTACCAACCAAATGCTGTAATGATGATGGATAAGGAGGAATGTATTAAAATTGATGATTGTAATCTCGGACAGTGCAGGGGTGATGATGAACGATGTGTACGAAGAGGGATTGCATTCTGATTCAACATGTTTTGGAACCAACCAGAGATGGCAATTTGTTAGATTTAGTGTTTACTTCTCAAAACGAATTAATAGATTACGTTAAAGTACACTAACCTTTGGTTTCTAGTGATCATAAACAGAAATGTACAAGAAAAATTAGGCAATAAAGGTAAAACGCAAATGAAGAAACATTTTAACATCGACCCTATTATAGTAAATGGGACTACCTTCATGAAAGAAAAACAGCAACAGAATGCTGGACTTATTTAAAAGAAGAGATTGAGGGCGTTATTAAAATAGGTTTTCCCTTGAAAAACAGGGAAACGGTCAAAAAACAACACCGAGGTTTATGATAGATTGCATACAAACAAATTAAGTGGAGGATATATATAAATATACTGGAAATGAATAAAATTACACACTCTAAAAAGCGGCACGCAATTGATCTACAGCTACAGAAATTAGCAAATGATATAAAAAAATGACAGCAAGAGCTTCTACGCTTATGTAAGGAGTAAACAGAAAGTTCAAGATATGGTGGACCACTTGAAAATAACAGCGGAAACATAATATCAGATTGATTTTAAATGGCAAATGTCCTGAATGACTATTTCAGCTCAGTATTTCAGGAGGATCAGAGCAAATTAGTGCACCACTTTATATATGTTTTAGCTTATCACTAAAAGAGAGGATAATTCCTTTAAAGTGGAAAGAAACAAATATGACGCCATTATTTAAACAGGGATCCAGGACCAAGTTAGAAAATTATTGGTCTCTGAGGTTAACGACTTCCAACGTATTCTATGCTGTTTAGTATCTTCTGGAACCTATACCATATCAACATTGGTCTATAGTGTTTCTAGCAACCGCTTTATAATACACACAATCTGTATCGTTGAAAAGTTGAATTAAGTTAAATACGTATTTATTTTGCTGACGTCATGGGTTCTTTGTGTAGGTTCACGTGGTCTTCCTCCTGGCGGTGAGCGGCGGCGTGATAGCGGTGATACCGCCAGAGATGACTACGGAAAACTACTCGGCCTGCCTGACTCGGTGCAATCAGCAATTTAAGGACTGCATATTTGAATGTAAGGCTGAATCGATGCCGTGGCTGAAGCTGAACCTGAAGAAAATCTGCAAGAGAGTGTACGTGGGTTGCATCCATGACTGTGAAAAGCATCTAACGGTGCACTGATTACGACCTATGACGAACTAAGCATATCATTATAGCATACTGTTTCTGTCCAAAGGAGAAGTTTGTTCAGCAACAGCCGCCAAACCAATATTTCGATCTTACGATGTACTAGCTATATACATTTGCATATCCTACAAATGCCATTGAATGACAGACAACACATGTTTCTATTTGTATACTAATAAACAAATGGTATGTAATATATAGTGTATCTTAGAAAATAATTGTAGAATACAATTATTTCGTATTGCTGTTGTAAGCAATATCGTGTATGACAACACATCACAAGATCAGTCTTTAAAATTAAGTTAACGTTATGCTTCTTTGAAGTTCTTTCAAAACATAAATAACGTTAACTAGTTTTTTCATGAAAACCGTTGTTTTTGCATAGTACACAAGGCCTTCAACAATGGAAGATAGACATGTGTTAATGAATTACTACCAGCATATCATATTAAGCTACAAAAGGAACTCCATTATTTTAACATAAGGCTTTTTCGCGCTACAACGAACTATGGCGGCCATCTTGAATTTCAATATGGCCGTCAACTGAGAATATAGCAAATGGCAGAAATGGATTCTTTGACCCTCACAAATGTTGGTTTAGACACAACTAACTCGACGCAAATGGCTGCGCCTATGTGGCTGCACCTTATAAGTGCTCAATAAGATTTTAATTTTGAGGAGTTGTGACTGTCTGACATCGCTACTATTTGAAAGAGGAGACTGCAAGCACACTTGGAGTGCTATTCAGCGGACGATTATATATATATATATATATATATATATACATGCGGCAACTCTGTGAGTGTTTAATGTTTTTTATGAACTGACAGTTTATTTGATATCCTGAGCACTTCGTGATTTTAGTAAGTGGAAGTGACTTTTTATGATTTAATCAGTTTTAATATCAGGGTGCACCTGTGTGAAACAAGCTGTGATTCAGCCATGCGTGAACTCAACAGTTAGGTCGTTACTTGCACGTTAGGCATGACCGAAGATGTCAATGCCAATTGACATGTGGACTTAATTGCCCAGGACAAATTGACACAACCTGTGCGCGGTCAAACGTAACATTACAATCCTTAAAATTCACTTGTATGCTGGACGCAAAATTTTATAAAAGATTGTTTCTGTCGTGTGCTGCTAGCAATAAATACTGCCGCGTTAGTGTGTACATAGAACTGGCAGCAGCGGTCAGAAGTCACCACTCAAAACGGTCACGCTCGAATCGCTCGCCTAGAATGGGTATCTCCACAAAAACCCGGAGAATCCGTATTGGCTCTTTCCATGCGGGTGCGCTACAGCGAACAAATGATCGCGCTGGCAGACGCTTGCGAATGCGAACCATGCGAAATCGATCGTCGGGTGGATGGGGCCATGTAGCCCCCTCACCGCCCTGCTCTCCCTTCACGTCGGCCTGATGCTGGCGTCGCTGTTGCTCGTGGGGGGCATTGAGCTAAGCCCTGGTCCAGTCACCACAGCAACAAACACCGCCACCCCGACGAATGACGCCACGGGGGTTATTTGGGGTGAAACAGCAATCCCAAACCCACGCCTAGAGCAAACACCTCACACATTCTATCTGGACTATAAGATATTAAAAGCAGGAGACATTCAGGTAAACCCACAGAGAATGGTTGCCATGTTTGCAGCAATACAGTGGACTCACAACATGGTCTACAATGTGACACTTGTGATGTTTGGTTGCACCCCGTCTGTGTTAATGTTAGCCAACAGGAACTTTGTGCATTTGAAACACATGATATCCCCTGTATTATGTGTCCAAGGTGTGAATGGGAAGAAAATTACAACAATGACATAAATAACATTGAATGTGATGTATTTAGTGGCGGTGATAGATTCTCAAATATTGACGTGGGTGGAGATATACAAACAATGCTAGACCTTCCTACTGTCGCTGGTCTATCTTTTGCTCATATTAATGTAAACTGTCGTGATGTCAAGGGACGGATATATGAAATGAAACATCTTTTTCAACGAAAGCCTTTCGACATTATTGAAATTTTTGAAACAAAACTGACAAATTGATGGATATGAATTATTCCGAGCTGATAGGAAGAAAGTGAATAAAAAACCAGGAGAAGGCTGTGCTGAAAGACCAGATTTGATACCACAAGATCTGGAAGGCATTTGTGGAATAGTCACATTCAAAAACAAACATAAGATTATCATTGCAAGCATATACAGACCTCCAAATGAAAAGATTAACTGGTTTAATAAAAAATGGATCAGCTACTAAATAACGTTAGTTATACTAAGCTGGAGTTCATCATCAATGGTGATCTTAACTGTGATATATTAAAACAACCATTAGAAAATCACACTAAGCACTTTGTACACACATGTATGTCACATCAGTTAACTCAGCTTGTTAACAAACCCACCAGAGTAACATCCACAAGTTGTACCTTGATTTATGTGATTATGACTACTGAGCCTGATAAGATAATGAAGCATGAGGTCATATCTTGTCTACTGTGTCACCCCTTATAAGTCCTATGCACCTACACAGTCTCATAGAACAGTGGAAATGAGAAATTTCAAAAACGTTGAAAAAAAAGATTTTTAAAAATGAATTAGACATGTGTGACTGGAGTTCTGTTGAGCTGTTTGAGGACGTGGATGAGGCTTACAAGAGATTTAAGGATCTCTTTACACATGTATGTGACAAACACTGCCCATTTATTACTAGACGAGTCAGGAAATCATTTCTTCCGTGGTTAACTGAGGAAATTAAAGATGATATTAAAATTAAACATTATTTTCAAAAAAGCACATTCTAAAGGATTATAATTATTTTGGCAAATGTATAGGCACTTCAGGAATGTCGTTTTGAATTCTCTCAAGACTGCAAAGCGGGGCTACTACACTGGTCTAATCCGGGAAAATAAGAAGAAACCAAAATTAATGTGGAAATGCCTAAGATAACTCCTGCCAGGAAAATCCAAGTCCAGCCCCAAAGGTGTACTTGTTGAAGGTCAAATAATTACTGATCCCAAATGTACGGCCAATGCATTCAACAAGTATTTCACATCCATTGGTCAAGAATTGGCAAGTCGGCTTTCACCAGCTGCTTCATTCACTCCACCTAAATCACCCGAAATACCTGCTTTTACTTTCCCTATTGTCACAGCTGATTTTATTGAACAACAACTAAGGAATATGCCCGAAAATAAATATGTTGGTCTGAACAGACTGCATGGCAGACTACTACGCGTGGCAACACCAGTCATATCACAACCACTCGCTTCATTCTAAATCTCTCTCTGAAATCTGGCAAGTTTATCAGAGAATAGAAATGTACAAAGGTGCTACCACTTTACAAATCAGGTCCATCAATGGAAACTAACAACTACAGACCGATCTCAATTCTACACATTTTGTTTAAACTACTTGAACGTTTTGTTCATATTTTACAGATTATTTGGAGGAGCATTAACTTCTCACGAATGCCCAATCAGGTTTTGAGAAGATTGCACTCCACTGTAACTTCAATGCTAAATGTTACAAATCGATGGTTAAAAACATCAATAAAGGAATTGTAACGGGAGTACTGTTCATTGATCTCCGGAAGGCCTTTGACACCGTGGACACCGATATTCTGCTGGCCAAACTTGAAGGATTTGGAGTTGCACACATTGAACATAACTGGTTCTGGAGCTACCTCATTGGTAGAGCACAGTCAGTTTCGGTGGATGGCCATCTCACTGACTGATCCTTTGCCTGTGAATATGTGAATGTTGTTTCTGCTATACCTAAATGATCTACCTACAGTCACCGAATCCTGCAATATAAACATGTTTGCAGGCGACACTGAAATTGATTCAGCTGCAAAACCAGGGTGTTCGGCTCAATTAGAATCCAACATCAACAATGATTTATGCAAAGTCAAACAGTATTTTGATATTAACAAACTGAGTATTAATGTACAGAAATGTCAATTTATGCTAATTAGCACTCATCAGTTCATTGCCAAGATGCCTGATGTTAGAATTCATATCAACAATGAAACACTTAAACATGTATCGGTAGCCAAGTACCTTGGTATGTATATCGACTCAGCATCCATCAAAACTAGATTACAGAAACTACAGACCAGAGCAGCTAGACTCATATCTGGTTCTAGTCTGTATGTCGACTCAAACCTAAAATGGGACGACCACATTAAGAGCATGATTTCTAAAATGTCATCCAAAACAGGAATCCTAAGAGCTCTTCGTAAGATAGTATTAATCGACATTCTCATGCAATTATATAGTGCAATAGTTCAACCACATTTCGGTTATGGAGATGTAATCTATGATTCAGCCTCAGTATCAATCAAAACTAGATTACAGAAACTACTGACCGGAGCTGCTAGACTCATACCTGGGTCTAGTCCTAGACAAAATAGAAACACTATGTTTCAAACACTAGGCTGGTTATCACTACAGCAAAGAAGGGATTTTAATAAATGTGTTCTTATGTACAAGTGTGTAAATGGTCTAGCACCACGATATTTGTGTGATATGTTTACATCAAATAGTCATTCTTACAATACCGAAAATGCCTCTCAGCTGAAACCACCCAAAGCCAGAACTGCCTACTATCAACGCAGTTTCAATGTGTCCGGTTTGAAATTATGGAATAAACTACCAAATTAAATTCAAAACAGCCATTCTGTTCCAACCTTCAAAAAGACCCTACACAAATATCTGAGTACTACACCACCATTTTAAATGTACTCTGTTTGTATCTGTTACTTGTATGTTATGACTACTTTATATACTTTATCTTTTCTATTTTTATTTCATGTATTCTATTTATTATCAACACGTGTTGTATGATTGATGTAAATGGTGTATGAATGGCTCGGCCATCGAAAATAGTGAACACTAAATATGTCACCGAGTAGAAATGAAATTGTCAATTAATCATTAGTTGTCCATTATGACCACGCCTGATCAAGCCTGCTACACACACACACAGCTTGTCATCTATATACATTGGCCCAAGGGACACGTTCCAATTCTTCACACTTTAATGTTAGTGCTTGGATCATTTTACGTGAACTTGGCATTGCGTCAAGACGACCAATGAAGCATGGATCTCGAGGTCGAAGTAATGGGCTACCTATCTCCGCAGTGATCGGTCATCGACCACCCAGCAACTACGTTCGTACATCTTCACAAATACATAACAACCGGATTCCCGTGACTCTTTTCCCAAATCCACTATGCTGTCCGACTACACAAGCCTCCTTATGCCTTATCAATTCAAGATCTGTTCGCAACAAAACGACCAACATTTTAGACCACGTCCACGTACACGATATCGATGTTGTGGCCATTACCGAAACCTCGCTTTCTAACAAAGACTCCGACCTCCCGGTAACCAGGGCTCTCACACTACCTGGATATAAACTAATTCACCATCCAAGATCCAGTCGTCGTGGTGGCGGCGTTGCGATACTGCATTAAGATTCTATCAAAACAGCAGCAGTGAAAACATTCAACGATATTCGGTATTTCGAAGCGATGAGCGCTAAATTAACATCACAAGGGAAAAGCGTAATCTTGCTTGTCGTCTATCGCCCACATCCAACTAAGAAGAACGGATCATCGGTTGTCGATTTCTTCAATGACTTCGCAGATATTCTTGACACGTATGCGACACTGCCTGATGAACTTGTTATAGTTTGTGATTTTAATTTTCACTATTTGACGTTAACACCGATGTTTATGTGAAACGTTTCCGTGACATGTTTCACTGCCACGATATGACGCAGTATGTCGAACAAAAACACATCAAGAAGGCCACATTTTAGACCTTGTGATAGCCCGTACTAACTTTTGTATTGCTTACACGGTGGTCGCCAAGCTTATACCTGATCACCACGCTGTGCACTGCCGTCTTGCATTGCGCAAGCCTCCATTTCGGAGAGGAAAGAAGACTTACCGCAAGATTAAGGCGGTCAATCTCACATCGTTCTCGTCAGATATTGAGAACTCCAAATTACACATTGTAGCTCAATACATCAATGTTCTAAGGTAGCTGCTTGACAAACACGCACCAATGAAGACGAAATGGCTCACCATCCGACCTGATGCGCCGTGGGTCAATGACGAAATTTTATTAGCCAGGAAAGAGAGGCGCCAGATGGAGCGAAGATGGAGATTGTCCAGGTTGACCATCGACAGAGAAATCTTCATCAACCTAAGAGAACGAGTGAAGAAGATGCTGTCCACTGTCAGATCCACATTTCATGCCAACATTCACATTTTATGCCAACAAAATCAACGAACAGGCTGGCAACCCAAAAACTCAGTATCGGATAGTTGGTTATCTGCTGCATACAAAACACCTGCTAGCACTGCCCGACAACCATCTCAGACAATTGCTTGACAACTTTAACAATTACTACATAACAAAATTTCCATTATGAGACGCGATCTTGATACCCACGACAACACACATATCTGCGCCCGGACGAGAACTGTGTTATCTTCATCGTTCTATCATCTATCATCGTTCCTCCCTACCACAACACATGATATTACCAAATTGGTCAGCAAGTCGGCTTGTAAATCGTGCAAGTTGGATCCGATTCCGACTCATCTGCAGAAAGCTACCATCTCCATTTTGGCACCAGTCATCACCGACATTGTGAGCTTATCGATTACAGCAGGAGTCTTTCCTCCCGCCTTTAAAAAGACTATAATAACACCTCTTTTGAAGAAAGCGACACAGAACCAAAATGACCTAAAGAACTATCGTGGACTACTGCGGCATCAGAGGGGTGACAAACGCATAGATCGAGAACTGTCTCTTCAGTCGCACGCAGCAGGTTGTAGTAGAGAGAGAAAGCTGGCTCACTGGCTCTGTTATCTCAGGAGTACTGCAAGGATCGGTTCTGGGACCATCTCTGTTCCTGGACTACATCAACGATCTTGGAGATGGAGTCAGGGACAGACTACGACTATTCGCCGACGACACCATCCTCTATTCCAGAATCAAGATTCCGGCTGATGAACTGGAAATCTGGGAACAGAAATGATAGATGTCATTCAATGTCGGAAAATGCCACCAACTTACTATTACTAAGAAGAAGACCAAGATCCCGACCAGCTACACTCTCCAAAACCACACTCTGGAGAAAGTCACACAAGTGCCAAGTACCTGGGCGTCGAACTCACAGAAACTCTTCACTGGAGCAAACGACTCAAAGCTGCAGCTGCAAAGGCCTATAGACTCAGCGCGTTATTTATTAGGGGAATGTAAATGTTAAAACCGGGATAACAGTCGTGCTAAGTGTTTACACATGATATGTGGCCAACCGCGTCCCTGCCCTAAGCCAAACAATAAAACAAGTCGTGGTAGCTCGCGGTGGACGAGGAGGGTGTAGTGTAGAACATCCTCGCAAGCCAGGGCTGGCTGGCACTGACGTAATCAGCAGCAGCGACCATTGGCGCGCGAGGAAGATGTAGTACAATGATTCCACGGCGACACGGTTCTACCATATATGGGCATCCGCCATGTTAAATAAGTTTTCGAAAACGAGACTTCGAGTAAATAAAGACACGTGCGTCGATATAGATAGCCATTTCTATGTTAATATGCCTTTTCTTATGTCAGATACAAGCACGTTTTGATACATATATTCATTCATAAATACATATACGTTTATACAGTTTGCTGTTTATAGTATTAAGTTGATACAATTTCGTGCGATTTTGTTAAACATTATTAGAAAAAGTTGTTTTTGATTGGAAAAGTTCACGACTATAGAATGGTAAAAACAATAAATAAAAGGCGCCACCGCCGACAGTTGAAGGCTCACAGCAAAACGCAACAAAGTTGTAATGTAGACACATCACAGAGCGTTGTTATGTATTGGCAGCTTTACAGGAGTTGACTATTACGAAAAAGTTCGTACAGTTTCGCCCGATAACGTGAAATATGTCGTAGGTTTAACAAGATTTAACAAGATTTAACAAGATTGCCACCCAGAGAATGAACTCTAGGTAGCAGGTGGACAAGGAAGCCCTTGGCTTTTCGAGAGTCCGACCTTTTTATCTATGTGTATCCCGCCCGTCTGAGGTATGTGTCGATTTTATTTTTAAACATATTCACGCTACTAGCACCCACACAATCAGCAGGTAATCTGTTCCATTCATTTACAGTCCTTTGTGAAAATGAAAACTTTCTTATATCCAATCTACTCTGCTCCTTTGCTAATGCAAGATCATGTCCTCTAGTCCTTCTATCTTTCTTAACTGAGAAAAACATATTTCTATCAATATTTTCATAACCCTTCAATATTTTAAACACTTCTATCTGATCTCCTCTCAATCTCCTGGTCTCTAGTGTTGTTAAACCGCATTTTTTTAGGCGTATTTCATAACTAAGATCCCTCAGATTTTGTATCATTTTAGTTGCTCTCCTCTGCACTCTTTCTAGCATATCTATGTCCTTCCTGCGATATGGCCTCCACGCTTGAATACAATATTCTAAATGAGGCCTAACTATTGTTTTGTACAGCGGTATTATTAGCTCTTTTTCCTTATACGTTATGTTTCGCCTAATTAATCCAAGGATTTGATTTCCCTTTGAAGCTGCAATTCCGCACTGCTCTGAAATCTTCATATCAGCACTAACGGTTAACCCTAAGTCCTTTTCTTTTACAGTAGTACTTAGTACAGTACCCCCCATTGTTTACACCGACACAGCGAATGTGCTACACCGTCATTACTTGCCGCTACTATAAATACGTAGTTTTGCATAACATTAATTTAATGTCTCGCAAACATCGTTATGCCTCATTTCCTGTGAAAGGTTAACTTAGTGGGATATTTTACACCCATTCATTGACCAAGATTTACATAGGCATAATTCCCCCAAAATCGGTGGCACAGTTTATGCCATATCGTCATTATCGAGTACAATTTTCACTTATTTAAAAACAGCCTCGTGCATATTAAGTACATGTAGAAACTGCCAACTTGAAGAGTTTAGAGGGATCCTGCGATTCGCTGATTCCAGGTTTGGGGTTCATGGGGCCGATGAGGGCTACAGGATCTTGCCCTAACTGTGACCCGTGCCGTGGTTAAATCAAATGGTGAAGTTGTAAAAATAATACTATTAAGTTAAACTGCTTTTCCAAACAGGTGATAACCAACAGCCATCATGCCCAAAGGAGTGTCTCGAGGCAGAAGGGAAGGGTAAGAAGGCAACCGCAAACACCAAAGTCAAACCAACACCTGCCACAACACCATTTGCCTGCAATACCCCAGATCTTGATTACACGACATCCAACAACAAAACTTGGATGAACTTGAAATAGCCTTAAATCAAACGATAAGATCAAATATTCACTTAAGAATAAATTAGAATAATGCAGTGTTCATTTGTACACAACTTGGTATCTCGTAAGTCTGATTTATATCATACAATACTTGGCTTTAATCATTTGAATGTGAAACACCAAAGTCTTGTATCCTGTGTTTTGTTTTGCCTCGTACGCACGTGCGTTTATTTACTCGCAACTCTGATCTAGGTCAAGATGGCGTCGGAACCGTGTCTACGTGTCATCAATACAAGACGGTGCAGTGCGCGCTATTTACATTGTTCGAGAAAAGTACGTAAGCAGTTCGTCCCCCATTCTGGAGGTGCGCCAAGCCTCACCACACGCGCGCAAAAATGCGGTTGCTTGCATTTATTATTGCTCAACATTTTCAACGATAACTTCAATATTTTAATTATAGAAGAAATGGTATAGTTTGATTATTATTCTGATGAAACATACCGAAGTTAAGATGGCTCAATAAATAATTGCAACTTTTCTACATGATTTGAAATCTGAAAGGATGCTCCACCACCGTCCAGGTGCACTGCTTCAAAGCCTTAGCCCGATCATTCCTGGATTCCCATCAGCAGCACCTGAAGACCACTCTGTAGATGGTCCAGCGACGCGCAGCCCGCCGCATCCTGCACAACTTCAGCCCCACTGGCAGCGAATCAGCCATGGTAGAGCAGCTGAACCTTGAGAACCTGGAACTCAGGAGAACAGTGGATAAGGTTAGCATGAAGTACAAAGTTATGCCCGCCCCTGTCGACCTGCACCCACCTCCGGGCCTGCTCAAGGCAGCCGCCCGTAAAACCCGTGGTCAACAGAATAATCTCCCACTGCCCCACTCAAGGACAAACACTTATCTCCATTCATTCTTATAATAATAAGTTAATTTTTTCTTGGCAGCCATTGAGGCTGAAAAGTACAATAGGTACATTAAAATTGATAAAACAATTAAATAAAGTAGATTAATAAAAAGAGTAAATAGTAAATAGAATATACAACCTAAATAAGTTAAATTATAACTAATTGAAATGTATAATTTGCGTATAAATAAGTAAATAGAATAAATAACTAAAACAAGATTCACTGTCAATTGCGGGTAATTCGTAGGAAATAAAATGTCAAATTACAGCCAGTGATACAGTCCATAAGTTATAAAAGAGTTCTTAAAGCGTTCGGTCCAACACCGAGGAGCACTGTACACACGTACGTTTCGGATTGCGTATGGAGGTGTCCGGGAGGGAGGCAGTAGATGGTGCAGTTTGTGGTTAGGTTGTTGTATGTTTGTGAATAAAGTTCTGCACAAGTCTCCCTCCGGTCTGCCAGCGTTGGTAGTCTCGCTGTGGCGATGGCTTCATTGTAACACACGTCATGGAATATTATCCGCATAGCTCGTCTCTGGATACTTTCCAGCTGCTTGGTTTGCCTTTTCGTTAAGCTCGTATGCCACACCTGGCAGGCATATGCAAGGACCGATCGGATTAGTGTTGTATATATCTTGACGAGATGATGGGGTTCGACTCCTGCTCGTTTGAGCAGGATTATGAAATATAGTCTTTGCGACGCTTTAGCGGTGATTTCGTCGATGTGAAGTTGCCACGTAAGATCTTATAAAAGTGTAACACCTAGAAGGCGAGTGCAGTTTACTTGTTCTATCTGTCTGTCGTTGGTAATTATCGGCTGGATGTATGGTGTTTTTTCTAGAAGCATATGCACATTTCCTTCGTTTTGTCATAGTTCAATGCCATTTTGTTGGTGGTAGTCCACTGTGCTACTTCGTCTGCCGCTGTTTGGAGCGAGCTATCAAGGCCTGAGGGTGAACATGATTCCCATATTGTGCAATCGTCTACATATTTGACATGTTCACAAGCTGTTTGTAAGTCATTTATATGATGCACAAAACCGATCGAGCCAAAGATTGTTCCTTGTGGCACGCCTGCGTTCATAGTAGTGTACTTCGACTTGATACGGCCGATCTTCACTCGCTGTTTGCGTTGGCATAAGAAGGATGTTATGAAATTCGGGAGTCCAAGTGAAACGCATTTAGTTAGCAGAGTGTGGTGGTCTATTCTATCAAACGCTTTGCTGAAGTCAACGAGTAGTACGCGGATCATGGTTCCGGTGGAATCGAGCGCTGATTTCCACCTGTGCACTAGCTCGATTAGTGCGTGCACTGTGGATGTTCCCTTTACTGAACCATATTGTTGAGGGTCAACTCGGTCTCCAGCGATGGCCGTTATCCAGCCACACATGAATTGCTTCAGGCACTTGGACAATACCGGCGTGAGTGATATTGGGCGCAGGCCTTTATGGATGAGCTTCTTTTGGGTATAGGTGTGATGTCAGCGCATTTCCAAAGCGGTGGTACAGTCCTTTCCCGCAGGCTGCTGTTGAAGATCGCGCACACCGGGGGAACAAGTGTAGTGGCGTAGTCGTGTAGAATCCAGTTAGATATTTCATCGGGGCCGACAGCTTTGTCTGTTCTAATCCGTGACAGAGAATTGGCTACTTCTGCGACGCTGATGATGTAGGTATCTGGGACGGTAGTATCAGCTCCTACCGGAAGGAATGTATAGTCCGGTGACAGCGGAGTCAGATCGTTCGTTACGGATTGGAAGAAATCTCACACGTCGTTGGCGAGAACGTCTAGATTTCCGGAGCAATGTGCGTCTTCCCATCTGCCATCAGAATGTGGAACTCACTTCCCTCAGACTCCTCCGATGCCAAGTCCTTCCCAGTCTTCAGGTTCTCCATGAAGAACTGGTTGACTGCTCAACAATAGCCACTATCGTTATAATGCCCAATCTTAGAACCTTTATATTTATATACCTTCTAGAACTTTTATATATACAGTGTATATATATATATATATCTCTAGGGGAAGGTGGGGTAAAATAGCCATGTTAGGATTCAAGGAGATTTTATTATATTATTTAATACACTTTGAAAATTATGTGTAAACTGTAACCAAGTTTATTAGTAACAACATGATTTTAGTGCAACTTGCCGCAACAAATGTGAACATAATTTCACATTACAGCTGATACGTTGGCGTCCAATGTCAAATCCACTCACGTGCGTCCTTCGACAAATTAACGTGTCACTAATTTCGAACGTGGTGTCATCTCAACTGCTAACAAATATGAACATAATGTCAAATTACAGGTGATACGACCTTTGTATCATATCAATTAATGGCGTGCGTAGGCCGTACTCTGTAAACTATAAGTTGGCGTCCAATGTCAAATCCACCCTCGTTAGTCCTGCGCACAAGTCACAACTTAGAGTGTCCTAACAAATGTGAACACAATCTCAAATTGCAAGTGATACGACCGTTGTATCACATCATCAACGACGTGCGTGGATCCTACTCTGTAGACTCTAAATAGGAGTCCAATGTCCAAACCACACATCTGCGCACAAGTCCCAAATCAAAATGTGCACATGATGTCATCTCAACTGGTGCTAACAAGTGTGAGAATAATTTCAAATTACAGCTGACACAAATTTTGTAGCATAATTATTATTGTGGCGTGGATACTCTCTTAAGTTCTAAACGCTAGTCCATTACCAAGTCTAACCTTCTGCATCTGCACATAAGTCACACATCAACGTATCATCGTCGGGATCGACACCAGCATAGTCGTCATGAGCCCATTTTGTACAGGCTGTACACTGAATCCAGATTGTTTGAAGGAATTACTTGTGCGAAGACTATTGCTTTCCTCCTTTGGTCTTTCCCTTGAACTTTGTTGTTTTCTTGACTTTCACGCCCCCCCCCCCCCCACTCTCCCTCTCTCCCTCTCTCCCTCTGTCTTTCCAAAAAAATTTCGTGTTTCTTTCTCTTCCTTTCTGACTTTCCTTCTTCCTTATTTCTCTTGTTTCCCACCAGTTATGTAAGTTTTTTTTACACGGGCAGCTGGAGGTTAGTAACGTCGTACTACCTCTTCTTGCTTTTGTTCTTCTTTTGTCTAAACCCACTCTTTTAGGAAGTGGAGACATATTGAAAGGAGAGTGAGCCCGATATGTGCTTGGAACAGCTATATCCGATTCAACTGGCTGACCACAACCTTGATTCACTGACTGACTAGGACCTGACACCACTGGCGACTAATTACGACCTGGCACCACTGACGACTGGGTAGCACTTGGCACCATTGACGACTGACTAGGCCCTGGCACCATTGATGACTGACTTGGACCTGGCACTATTGTCGACTGACTAGGACCTGCCACCACTGACGACTGGCTAGGACCTGGCACCATTGAAGACTGACTAGGACATGACACCATTGATAACTGACTAGGACCTGATACATGCACTGACGACTGGCTAGGACCTGGCACCATTGACGACTGACTAGGACCTGGCACCATTGATGACTGATTAGGATCTGATACATACACGGACGACTGCCTAGGACCTGGCACCATTGAAGACTGACTAGGACCTGGCACCATTGAAGACTGACTAGGACCTGGCACAATTGAAGACTGACTAGGACCTGGCACCAATGACGACTGACTAGGACCTGGCACCAATGACGACTGACTAGGACCTGGCACCAATGACGACTGACAAGGACCTGGCACCAATGACGACTGACTAGGACCTGGCACCAATGACGACTGACTAGGACCTGGCACCAATGACGACTGACAAGGACCTGGCACCAGTGACGACTGGCTAGGACCTGGCACCAACGACTACTGACTAGGACCTGGCACCAACGACGACTGACTAGGACCTGGCACCAGTGACGACTGGCTTGGACCTGGCACCAACGACGACTGACTAAGACGTACCACCACCCGCAAAGCGGAAGGTGCAAATTCATGGTCTGCAAAAATGTTGGGATTTTGTGGGTATATTCCCGTTTTTCGAAACCCGTTTGCTGCGATCTGTGCTGTCACTGCATTCTAGTAAGAAGGACAAAACAACTCCGCCAACTGAAAGACAGTGACACGTCTGCCCGGGTGCTGTCTCATCCAGCATTCAACTTCTTGCGTGTAGTACGTTGTTAAAGGTTTCATGAACGAAACATCCAGTGGCTGTAACTTGTTAGAGGTAGGTGGCGGTATGGAGATTATGAAAACTCATTTATAGCGTGCCTTATTGATGACTTCGATGTTGATCGTATGAGTTGAGTGACCAACCAAGATGAGTAGGACCTTATTCTGTCTTGAGGCCCCTGATACGTTGGTGAAATGGTCAAATCATTGCTCGAACAATGGCCAGACAAACAAACTGAGTACTTTCGTAGATTCTTTGCTCTTTTATTCGATCCCTTGTGGCGCCGCTTCAGGGTTGATCGGGGGATTCCGAAATGTGTTGCTGCTTTCATGTATCCCATCTGTCCATATTCCACTGCCTTGAGTGCTGCCTCCACTGAATCGGCTCACCAGGACTGTCTTTTCGATATTCTGACGTATTTCCGAGTTATATATATATATGTGTGTGTGTGTGTGCATGTGTGTGTGTGTGTGTGTGTGTGTGTGTGTGTGTGTGTGTGTGTGTGTGTGTGTGTGTGTGTGTGTGTGTGTGTGTGTGTGTGTGTGTGTGTGTGTGTATCTGTAAAGGTTAAAGAAATATATTTTCATGTGTGACTGCGTGCGTGTGTGCGTGCGTCTGTTTGTGTAACCATATCTTACAATGAGTGTTCCCGGGCGATCAAATAAGAAGCCGCTCCCTAGAGGCTACAGTTACGTCAATAAAAACTTTCACTTCGAACCGACATTGTTGGAACAGTCGATTGTATAGGTCCGAAACCTAATCTTAACCATAACATTTATTAACTCTAAATCTACCTCCAAACCAAAATTTCTAACCCTAAATTAAACACTAACAACTCTTCAAATTACGACATTATTTTCGGGGAGTATCACCAACAACCCGAACAGCCATGTTATAACACACGAACTGCGGTATTTTGCTTGGCTACTCTACGGAACCATGTCCTAAAAAGATATTGAGCATTCCGTGTGTTTAAAAATACATCTTCTAATTGGAGAAACCGTGGGGTAAAATGGTCCATTGGGCCATTTTGATCCATCACGGTGGGTCATATTGTCCCAACTGCCAGATGATATAAAGGTCAGTCACACAGAAACAATGTCGAAGATAGGCCGAGATTGTTTCCTTCAACGGTGAGTTAATTTATTGACTAATCATCGTGTATGATGGCACGGTGCATTCTTGAATAATTACGCAATGGTCACATATAAGCTGCAGTACTTGCCATATATCAGAGCAGTCAATTTTACATTTCACTGTACGAGAAAGTGCTGGTCAAACTTCAGATCGTCCGCCATTTTGTTAACTGAGCTACTTCACGTGGCCCACAAATGTGCATGGTCATAAACAGATGGCAGCACCATATATAAAAAAAAGTGTAAAGCGCTTTGAGCAGTCCTGATGACTAGATACTGCGCTTATCTTTACTTTTTTGTTATAGATAAGCCATATGACCCTCATGGGCCATTTTACACCACCTTCCCCTATATATATATATATATATATATATATATATATATATAGGGGAAGGTGGTGTAAAATGGCCCATGAGGATCATATGGCTTATCTATAAAAAAAAGTAAAGATAAGCGCAGTATCTAGTCATCAGGACTGCTCAAAGCGCTTTACACTTTTTTTTTTATTAATATATATATATATATATATTAATTCTCTATTATTATTATTATTCACAACCGTTAGGAATAATGTAACTGTAAAATTATTTTCTTTTAACTTTTTTAACGTTTTAATCTTTTAACTTGTTTAATCTTCTAACATGTTTTAAATTATATTTAAACCATTTAACATTTAAAAAACCCATGCGCACCCCTACAACAACTACGGAATTATTCCTCGACTGCCGGGGTTTCCACATTAGCCTGAAGAAGAAGAACTTGCCAATAACATTGCTAATAATAGCGCACCGAGCACAGCCTTCTCCTGCTGACGTTTCGCACTTCGCACGGCTTGACTGTGTCATACCTGGCGGACCTGCTAACTCGACACCAGCCCACTCGCACGTAACGCCCTGCAGACGATCACCTGCCGGAGGTCCCGCGCTGCAAGCGGCGACAAAGCTTTTGTGAAAAAGTGCACAATCATATCCTTTAGCCGCTGTAGTACATATCTAGTTTCGAAGGAATCGCATGTGGTACAGCCTAGTACTCGCCAGGGCGTATTTTAATTCCGCTTCCGGAAATATAATAAAATGTCATCGATAACGTTATACCTCAGTTTCGAGTAAAACTACTTAATGCAACAACAACACTAATGTTGTGTTCAGATAATCACTAGCAATGAGATACAAGCCGGGAAACTAGATGCGAAATCTCAACAGAATTCGCCTAGGAACTTTTTAGGTGTTAAGATGGTCATTAAAATAGTATTACGTTTTTTTAATCAACAACAAATGTTTCAACACACGTTGTGTTGGTGGTGAAAACCTTTCGTAGATATAATATTGACATTATTGTACACCCGATCATTAGATACGAAACCGGTGTTACTGGACATTTTACATTTCTTTATCATTTTGACAACATTGCGCGTCAGTTTCCTTATGTAGCAATTTCGTTATGTAGACGTTTTAAGAAAAATATTTGTATTGGTCTTATTAAAAATACATTTGACTGATGACATCCAAGAAAAATGCTAAGTGTTTTTTTTATATAGAGTAGTATCCAGTCCTTATGACAGCTCAAAGCGCATTACACTTTACTCCAAAAAATACCCACTACCGTCTATTTAATGGCACTCATTCATACTGTTGAGTAACAATGACCTAGAGATCCGGCAGGCGAGACAGTGAAGAGAATGAAGACATTCAAATATCTAGGATCGACATTGGCGGATGATGGAAAATTTGATGCGGAAGTCACTCATAGAGTGCAGAGCGTGTGGAAGAACTGGAAGAGAGTATCTGGTGTGCTGTGTGACAGAAGAATGAACGTGAAAAGCAAGGGAAAAGTGTACAGGACAGTGGTAAGGCCAGCTCTGATGTACGGGGCGGAGACATGGGCGGTAAAGAAGACACAGGAAAAGAAGTTGGATGTAGCAGAAATGCGAATGCTACGATGGATGTGCGAAGCCACAAAGATTGACAATATAAGAAACGAAAGAATCAGAGGGAAAACGAAAGTGGGGGAAATATCAAAGAAAGTCCAAGAAAGTAGGTTGAGATGGTATGGACACGTGATGAGAAGAGAGGAGGATTATGTAGGAAGGAGAGCGATGGAAATGAAAATGCAAGAGAAGAGGAGGAGAGGAAGGCCGAAGAGGAGGTGGTTGGACAGTGTGAGGGCAGATCTCACGGAGAAGGGACTGTCGGGGGAGGAAGTGTACGACCGAGCGACATGGAGGCGAATGTCATCATACATCGACCCCACATAAAAGTGGGACAACGATGAAGAGGAAGAAGAAGAAGATTCATACAGTAGAGTGAACTGGTGAAATGGGTCAAAAGGGCAGAAAGAAGAACCGAACCCGGATTATCTCGTTTGAGAGTCGGTTGTTTTAAGTACTACGCCACGGCACCCCTCTAATGGAATACGGTTCTTGGAGTAATACTCTTTATTATATTTACGTCGGAGAGGTGTAACGCTATGGATACGTCTAGTTCTTATCGTACCATAATAGAGGCATGTATAAAACGTACGCTTTCCTAATCGTGATGACTTACTTAATCGTCTTCGCCCAGATTAGAATACAGGGCTAAAACGAAACTTCTCTATTGTATTATATCGTTAGTCATTTTCTTTATTTTGTTCCTTGTGATATCAATCTGCTTTGATTCATCGACTGTTCATCTCCTTCAACTGTTTTTTGTAGCCTGTGTTTTTTCTTGTGGATTCCATTCTAGAGTTTGTCTTGTGACTATTTTAATGTCTTTTTGGAGTTTGTATCCTACCCATGTCTATTTTACTTTTGTATTTCTGTTTTGGTACTTGTTTGGATTATCCTGTTCATCAGTTCGGTTTAGACTTTGTCTTGCCATTAGATTTTAGGATGTTTCTGGGGCATTTGTTGATGAACGTTTGTAGATTTTTAGTTTTTGACTTTCTTGGGTAATGACATACAAACTCTACGCAAGCGTCACCTATTCTTGTGCGGAACGATTGCTTAAGCGTTGTACTGCGAACTTGAGCTAAACAATCAACTTTAAACAGCTAAGCACCGCGGTGAGGTTACCGTTTTTACAAAAATGGCCTCCTATGAAAGTGCATCTCTGGACGTCAGGACATACAACAATAACAACATATTATTATACACAAACATGTTGGCTGATATGTCGGGACGGCTTCTTTTCCGTCACAACTCAGGGCACCGAATGCAGGCCACCAAACCGGAAGACATCCTTTTCAAGAGACGTCCAAACAAGACACTCGACACTACCTTCGACACTTAGCTAAAGGCCACTCAGTCTTTGCCGCTTGATGTAACCACACGTGGTTTGTGCGTGCATTCGTAACTACACGTCTTGCCTTGCGAGAGAGTCCAGCAAGTGTCCGCACTTTGCACTGTATAGTCATAGTTGTGCGTATCTGAACTAATTAAGAAGGCAATGGAAACGGCTATCGTAAGTAACTTCTATCGGCCTGTGTTTGTGTATACATACACAACAGTTGATCGGTGATTATTTCCTACCGCTCTTGGGCATCCAACAAGGCACGTTTTTGTTTGTATCGTGGAATTTTGCATAGCATAACTTAAACAGATGTGATTAAATGCCCGTAGCATAGTCAACAAGAAAAGGGAATTATAAATCATGGCTGCGGATCATCGTGAAATAGGTATCACAGAATCACGGGCACACATACACAGTTGAATTAGCTTTGAATGGTTATGTAATGTTTAGAAATGGCAGGCGAGAGAGAAGGGGTGGCGGAGTAACTGTATATGTTAAATAATCTACACAGGCATATGGCATAAAAATGACAACCGAAGCAGATTGTGATGAAGCAGTTTGGTGTAACACAGTTACTGGAAATTCAACATTAACAATAGTACAAGTTTACCGTAGTCCAAACATAGGACAGGAGGAAGATGTAAGACTACCAACCAAATGCTGTAATGAAGGTGGATAAAGGGTATGTGTTAAAATTGATGATTGTAATTACGGACAGAGCTGGGGTGATGATGAACAATGTGCACTAATACAGGATTGCATTCTGATTCAACATGTTTTGGAACCAACCAGAGCTTGCTATTTGTTAGATTTAGTGTTTACTTCTCAAAACGAATTAATATATAAAGTTAAAGTACACTAACCTTTGGGTTCTAGTGGTTATAAACAGAAATGTACAAATAAAATCAGGTACTAAATGTAAAACGCAAATGAAGAGAAACTTTAACATCGACCCCTATTAAGAGATAAGAAAGTATTTAGTAGATGGGACTACCTTCATGAAGGAAAAACAGCAACAGAATGCAGGACCTTTTTAAAAGAAGAGATTGAGGGCGGTATTTAAAAATTTGTTCCCTTGAAAAACAAGGAAAACGGTCAAAGAAAAACAACTGACTTGCGCAAAGCTTGTTCTTACTAACACCAGCATTCACCCGCCTTCTAACTGACATGTTTATATAGTAGTCCTGCACAATCATTATACAAAGGATATAGGTACCAGATGTGTTTTTATTGCATTAAGCCTACCGCATGATGACCCACAAAGTATTAAGCTACAATTTGTATCCCAGACCATGGCCAAGCATAATATACGTAATATGTAAAATTGTAACTTAAGGAAGAATTGGCAAGTTTAATAATGAAAGACTTTGCCACAGATAATTGAGCGTATGTGAAATACTGTGCCCTGTGTAATCGTTGAAAGTGTTTTGTGTCTATGCCCCGTAACTAAACTGTTTTAGTTTGGTGCTACCGGAAGGGCCGAGTTGAGACGTTACATTTTCAGAAGTTATAATAGTTATTAAAACGTGCGCTACGAGTAAATGCACCTCTCTCTGTCTCACACGCAAACTGTCGTAGATTACGTAACAGTCGTTGGGATATGCTAACGATCGTAGATTACTTAACCGTCGTCAGGATATGCAAACGGTCGTGGATTACTTAACAGTATCAGGATATACAAATAAGAAAATCAGCCTCTTAGTGGAAGTAATGTCTTTCTCACTGAACGTTGGTGGTTGTGTCTATTTATGGAAATAACCATTTAGAGTTTTGCCCCAGATAAATAATACCAAAATGCCGTGACGATACTATTCTATATGGACTTTACATGAGGCCAGTGACTCAGAAGGAAGACATGAGGGACAAGGGTAGGGGTCATATCTGACAGGGAAGGGTTTATAAAATAAATAAACCCCTACATGATTAGCATTAAATACATTTATTATCTTTGAGAGTATAATCTCTCTCAGTGTCACACTGTAGTGGTTATTTATGAGGGGAATGTAAATGTTAAAACCGGGATAACAGGTGTGCTAAGTGTTTACACATCATAAGTGGTCAACCGCGTCCCTGCCCTAAGCCAAACAATAAGACAGGTCGTGTCCTCTCGCGGTGGACGAGGAGGGTGTATTGTAGAACATCCTCGCAAGCCAGGGTTAGCTGGCACAGTCGTAATCAGCAGCAGCGACCACTGACGCGCGAGGACGGTGTAGAACAATGATTCCTCGAGTGTGGCACCGTACGTCATGGTAGTGTTGGCGGTATCCTATTCTGAAATGATGCCAAGGTTTCTGATCATCTGAGTGGACCTACTGGGAGTGTTATAGTTTCCGACTGCAAGCCTTGCTCCCCGCCAGTGGACAGCTACCAGCGGTGGACTTTGCTTCTGGTGTGGTTCCCATGATGGTAACTGTAAACCAGCTTGACAACTATTCTTTAACCACTGCTGAGAAACGTGCAAAGTAAATGTTATCGTGACACCAAGACAGACATCAGGCAGAGGTGATTGAAAGTGAGTGGGTCAAACAGCGTAAATGAGGGTATTTTGAACGTCCTACACAGAATACCGTCGGTAGGAGATGGTATTCTATTCTGCAGAATGTTTCATGGAACCTGGACCATGTCAACATTGGTCTTTAGTGTTTCTAACAACCGTTTTATAATACACATAATCTGTATCTTTGAAAATAAAAGACTCGTACTGCGCGTCGCTGCAAAGTTGGGTTAAGTTAAATACGTATTAATTTTTTTGACGTCATGGGTTCTTTGTGTAGGTGCACCTGTTCTTCCTCCTGGCGGTGAGCGGCGGCGTGATAGCGGTGTTACCGCCAGAGGTGACTACGGAAAGCTACACGGACTGCATGGTTCGGTGCAACCAGCAGTACAAAGACTGCATGTTCGAATGTAAGGCTGAATCGATGCAGTGGATAACGGTGAACATGGAGAACATTTGCCAAAGAGTGTACATGGGTTGCATCCATAATTGTGACAAGATTCTAACGGTGCACTGATTACGACCTACGACGAACTAAGCATACCATTATAGCACACTGTTTCTTTCCAAAGGAGAAGTTTGTTCAGCAACAGCCGCCAAGCCAACATTTCAGTCTTACGATGTACTAGCTATATACATTTGCATATCCTAGAAATGCCATTGAATGACTGACAACACATGTTTCTGTTTATAAGCTAATATGCACATGATATGCACTATATAAATTAAAAAATAATTGTAGAATACAATTATTCCGTATCGTTGTTGTACGTAATATCGTATATAGCAACACATAACATAATCAACCACGCTATCATTGAAATTAAGTTAATGTTATGTTTCTTCCAAGTTCTTTCAAAACCTAAATAATATTAACTAGTTTTTTTATGAATGCCGTTGTCTTTGCGTAGTGCACAAGGCCTTCCACGCTGGAAGGTAGACATTTGTTAATTAATTACTACCAACATATCATACTAAGCCACAAAAGGAACGCGGATATTTTAAAGGGATTCTTTGATAATTTTAATTTCTTTGTAATGCACGCAATTATTAGGTAATCCTGTTAATATGATTATTTCATATAATTCTATGCCTTTATTTCATTAGAATTATGTTTTATTAATCACTAATGACCCTGACAATATATCGAAAAACTAACTCTGCGTACGCGGAGTTTCTGCTTTGGGCCCATCTTCACGATCCGTAAAAGGCATGCTCATGAATATTCGGGACTGTCCGTCAGTCTTCGATTAGCTACGCCGAGTTAATAGATGCAAGAAATACGTCATCAACATGTGTGTATAATGATTAGCCACCGCCATGCGAAAAAGTCCTGACCGATAAAATTATCAAAATGAAACGTGGACCAGCTGCAGTTTATGTTAGATTCAGCAAAGAAAAGAAGGAAATTATATGGAATAAACGGAGAATGAACATAGCGACAGTTCATGACAGCCGGATTGATTTAAAAGAAAAAACACCTCTACGCACGAAGCTGTCGATGCCGATGGCGACGCCGATGTCATATTGAATGATCGGCATTGTTTTTGTTGGAATATAAAAACTGTGGTACCATCATGTTCCTTTTTCACTAGGTACATCTGGCTATACATTTGGAAGTGAAGTTTTAATGAAACGTTTAGATAACAAAGACTTACTGAAGCCGAGAAACATTCAATAATGAAACCATTTTATTTGCACCATAATTCCAGCTGCTATTTTCGTAAGCGATATAAATACATTATACTTCAGTAACATGCTGCACGGTATTAAAGTAGGCTAGGTGGTTATGTATTTCCCTATTTATATAAGGTTTAGTTTTTTAAATGTAGATCTACAAAGAACATAACATTATTGTCGACACAATATTAAAATATATAGTGCATCAGTGCAAAACATGTTATATTTTGTACTGGGAGTGCAAAAATTATTATTTTGTCTGCCCATCATTTAGAATAAAAGATATTGAATTTGTTTCTCTCAAACTCCTGTTTCGATAACAAATAAAATGGACATTGTATGATGGAAATAAAGTTATAAAATTACAAAACTTTAAAAGTAACGCATATTTTAAAACACTGCTTTCAGTCTTCATTGGTGTATTTAGCTCAAGGAGATCCTTAAAACATTTTGAATGTTGTGGAACATTTATATTTTATGAATGTTCAAAATGATTGTAAAAGCAACTTTGTCGATACCTTTTTATATACTACTCCCAGTATAGTTCACATAACACAAACTTGTTTCAAAACATTTTGAAGAATATGCTGTAGAACACATTCCAAACATGATGAGCACAAGAAAGCATAAATTTTATTATGTACTCCTACTTTGCAACATAGTGAAAGGATGATGTGCATTTGGATGAACAAATCGATCGATTGCACAAATCCATTTGAAACGTAGTGATGTACATATTCCCAGCTGAAGCCACACGGAACTAATGTGGCAGAACAAAGTCAGACATCTTCTTCACTACTGTGTCAGTTAACATATTGTCCTATTAATAGCACTACTATGCATTTTGATACACAAAGCTATCAGATGCACACATCCATTTGAAACTCGAAGTGAGGTACAACTTCCCAGAACAGAATGGGGCAGAACAAAGTCAGACATCATCTTGTGTCAGGTGACCCATTGTCCAATTAATGGCACTGTTAAGTAAAGCTCTTAAATTTCCTCTTTCTATCAGCTCAGCTATTTCCAATGTTCCTGCAAATAAACAAAGTTGCCTTTAGGAAACTGAGCCTAAATATGAGTTAACTAACTCAACATTGTGCAGATTAATTGAGTTTAGATATAGGATTATGGGACTTATCACCAAGTGTATAGCTGGCTAAATGGAAATGAAATACAGGAGAACCTTGTTATGTTGATTCGATCAGTCAGACTAAAATCCCAATCCATTACTTTGGCCAACTTTTAATTTGCTTCTACATAATTACCTGAATGCATTGGTCATATACAATGCATTCCAGATAACTCGAACTCACATGAGTGAATTTTTGCTACGTTAAGTAAATCTTTTCCTCGGTCCAGAGCAAAGTTCCCAATAAGGGGACCTTCTGATAACTTTCTAATTATCAGAAATTCCACTTATTAGTATTTTTATGGGTCCCTGGAAGTTCGACCTTATCCAGAGTGCACTGCATATTTTCCTTTATTCTTGCTCTAATAATTAATGTTGTATATACAAATATACATATGGGCCATTCTCGTGAAATATGTACAGTAACATGTCAAAAATAAATGTTTAATTTGTTTTAGTGAGTACTATTATTACCACATGTGCTATTCACATGATGCAGCACAATTTGGTCTGACATATTATTATATTTAAAATATATATTCATGGATACAATGTATGTATACTAGAGTGCAGATGTGCTGGTGTCCAAAATTCGTGCATCGCAAAATTCAGTGGCAACATGGTATTGTGTACTTTTTAACAAACCTAAAACGTCTACATTGAATGATGACATGCCAGCCAGGTTTACTAACAATCGTAGCTGTATCATTAAAAACAGTCTGTGAACGTACGAATCTCACATTTTTATGTTTCGGTTCAAATAAATGGGGAAAGGGGGACCTTTCAAAAACGGCTGATTGGAATTTGGAAAAGCAAGACCTGTAGACACACAAACCCAAATCCCAGATTTAGACCAAAAAATTACATCCACGACCAGGTTAATTCTCTTGCTATGGTTGCATATACTGATATTTTAAGTGTGCATTTTCGTTCACTGCATGTCAAATACCGGACAATGCAGTTTTATTAACTAGAAAGGCGAGACCCTTGCCTAAGGGTATGTTATTTACTGTAGTAGAGGCACGACAGACTCGGTGACAGTCCCAGCGGCAGCTGACATCGACTGCAGCCTTCCGCGTCGGCGGACGTTATAATTCTATTTAATCGAAACGTTACGCGGCTGACGGCATTGGGAAGCAGGATAAATAAACAATGCATACGCTTCCCACACTTATAAAAATAGCTGTCAATATACATATGTCTACAAATTGCTTAATTACAATGCCATCCATTGCTTGAAACAACTTACCTCGGAATCTGACATGTAGGCTGTGTGTGTGACGTCAACGGTATATGCGTTGTTCACTGCGCGGACATGAAAATGAATTATTCTTGGGCTGCAGAATGAATCATCCACGTGGCAACAAACTCAACATGATTTGCGTAAACACAATTGTTCATCGGCATTTTGCGCAGATAACACCCAAATTATACATAAACAAGCACGACATAAATAGCTGAGAAAGTACGTATGGAAAATGAATACGTTTTGATACGGTACACCTCGAATGTATATTAGCTTACAAAGAATCCCTTTAACATAAGTCTTTGTCGCCTTAAAACGAACTAGCCGAACCTTATTCAACGCAGCACCAGTGGACTTTGGCTCATTTTGTCAACTGGATTAACAAAACACCCAAAGCGTACTATTATTGACAGAGCAGCCATTGGAGTCACAAATGATCGGCCGTGAACTGGACGACCTCGGGTGAACAATGCAGAACAAGATCGCCATATTAAGCACTTTTGTCTGATGGAAAGGTTCCACAACGCCAACGATACCATCTGGGGCATCATCAGGAACCAACAGAGGGCCATTAAAACAGTAAAACAGCGCTCTGCTGATTTCTTGATCGATATATATATATATATATTGTTAGTATCAAACTAATAATAATAATAACAGGGTTTACATAGGTTGTATACGTTGTGATATTTAGAAAACAATACTAACAATTAAAAAGAGCAATAAGTGGGACCCTCCCTACAGGCTTGGGACCTCTTCAAAAGAAGGCTGGACCCTTGAACACAAACATCCAGGTATATATATATATATACAATAAACATCCAGGCAAACCCCTGTATGTATATATATACAGGGGTTTGCCTGGATGTTTATTATTATGTATTATTATTATTAGTTTGATACTAACAAGAACTTAATAAAATAACGTGCCTTGTTACAATATACGGTTTTATTTGTTGATGTTTCCCTTGATAATCGATGCGGTTTCGGAGGTTAGAGCAGCCTTCCTCTCTTATGAGAGGGCGTGCTAGTCTGCTAGATGCCTTGGCTTACGTGTAAATATCACTTTGGGAGATTTCCTAAGGCAAACCTACGGATATCGAGTGAGCCACTAGTCACTTTGGAATGATGGTATAAAAACATATATATATATATATATAAACATATTTCTTGGACTAAATATGTGACGGCGGAAAAGTCACAACTGATTCAGCAAAATCCATCTTTATAGCAATATAGAAGAAACCAGGCACGATTGAATTTGAACTGCATCGTACAGTACGTCTCATGGGCCACTTCATGAAGACGTTGTTCAAAATTATTACGGCCAGGATGAAACCAAAATAAAGCAGGAAATGAGTGACGGACAATGTGGATTTATAGAAGAAAGAAGAACATGTAATGCAATATTCATCTTAAGAATGGTGATTAAAAAACGCATTAGAAGTCCAGAAAGCTACATGATTACGCAAAGGCATTTGCCAGAGTTCGTCATGAAGAAATCATATAAATACTGGAGAGTCTGAAAAGGAAATATCTGAACAATGTGGTAATGGCATCAGTACATTTCAAAAAATAAAACGTGGTGTATGACAAAGGTGAACATATGCCTGGTATACAAGTAGGTGTATACAATATGGTTAATTTTAGATTATGCAGACGACACTGTACTGATTGTTGAAAATCAAAAATATCTACAGCAGACGTTAAATACAATAATCAAGGAAAGCGAGAAAACGGTCTGTCCTCAACAAAACGAAAACAGAAACCATGGGTATCTCAACAAATTGTAGCAAATGGCACTGTAATGAAGCAGGTTCCAATTATAACTATCTAGGTTCATTAATGACATTTAACGGTCGATGCAGTGATGAGATCAGCAGAAGAAATGCTCATGCCAAAACGCCATTCCACAAGAAGACAAACACTTTATCAAACAAAAATAACATATATTGCAATGCTGTGTAGAACCCATACTGCGATATGGGTGTGCATACCTAAAAATCACAGAAAGCAATATAAACTACTGAAATGTAGTTCTTGAAAAGAATGTTGGGATTACCATGGGCATAAAAGAAAACATCCTTATAACAATACTACAGCCAATCCAAAACGAAAGATCGTAACCCTAACCCTAACACTAAAACAACAAACATAATTCACGGTCACGATAATGAAAAAAAGAAAATTGGAACATCTAGTAACGCCAGGAAAGAGGACGCCAGAAAATGAAAATAAGTCTGTCAACTGACATGGCAGGAACGTAACATAACTGCTACAAATACAATCAACAGGAGGGCTATGGTTTGCCAACGTGTGTGATAGACGCGGCATAATCAGCAGCGCGCTGTTTTATTGTTTTAATGGGCCTCTGTTGGTTCCTGATGATGCTCCAGATGGTATCGTTGGCGTTGTGGAACCTTTCCATCAGACAAAAGTGCTTAATATGGCGATCTTGTTCTGCAGTGTTCACCCGAGGTCGTCCAGTTCACGGCCGATCATTTGTGACTCCAATGGCTGCTCTGTCAATAATAGTATTTTTTGGATGTTTTGTTAATGCAGTTGACAAAATGAGCACTGTCCACTTCTGCTGCGTTGACTAAGGTTCGGCTAGTTCGTTGTAAGGCAATACAGTCTTATGTTAAAATAGTTGCGTTCCTTTTGTGGCTTAGTATGATGTGTTGGTAGTAATTAATAAACCTAATGTTTACCTTTCAGCGTGGAAGGCCTTATGTACGGCATTCATAAAAATCTAGTTAATGTTATTTATGTTTTGAAAGAACTTGAAAGAAACATGACATTAACTTAATTTCAAAGATAGCGCGGCCGATCATGTGATGTGTTGTCATACACAATATTGCTTACAACAACGATACGAAATAATTGTATTCTACAATTATTTTCTAAGATACACTATATCGTACGTATCATTTGCTTATTAGCATACAAATAGAAACATGTGTTGTCTGTCATTCAATGGCATTTGTAGGATATGCAAATGTATATAGCTAGTACATCGTAAGATTGAAATGTTGGTTTGGTTGCTGGAACAAATGATTAGAGTGTTTATATGTAAAGTTCACCTATATATTGTGACCATATTTCAAGTAGTTTTGCCTTTTGTCTTTTGTCTTTGTTTTGTCCATTATTGTGTTTTTTCTTTTGAATTCAAAAACCTCGCTAGATCACTTGAAATATCCGTCTTCTCTTTAACAAGACAACATTTTACAACGAGAGAATCAACTCTAGATGGCAAGTTGACAAGATATCCTTAAGTATAACGATAGTACACATATTTTGTTTATGTGTATTCCGCCTTTCTGAGGTATATGTCGATTTTTGTAATACACGTTTTAAAAATATATATACTTTCTGATATATAATCTACAGTGTTCCTTATTTAATGTTACTTCACGTCCTCTAAAACTGTAAGCTCTTATATAGGTAAGTTCTTATATAGTGCAGTACCCAATTCTCAGAACTGCTTAAAGAGGTTTTTATACTACACTCCCTCATTGACCTGTTCAATCAATGGAAATATTCTCTGGTCCAGCAGCTTTGCCTTGTTTCATTGACCTGATGGCTTATCGAAACTCTTCCTTCAGTATTGGAGGGACATCAAAGTTCTCCTTAATTTATTATTTGTCGCCCCTTTTACCAATGTAAAGTTCATCTTTATATTGTGACCATATTTCAAGTAGTTTTGTTTTTGTTCATTATTGTGTTTTTTCTTTTGATTTCAAAAACCTGCAGTTGAACATATTCCTTTTCTTGTAATTTTTTTAATTCTCGCGTGAATGGATATTGTGCTGTGCTTTTGTGGAATGTTCGTTAAGCCAATTCTCTTTCGCAACATTGCATTTGGCTGTATGAATGAGTACCTTGCTACATACAGCGGTGGCTATTTGTGTACGAATAGCTTTCGCGCATTAATTGCAACGTGGCTGGACGCTTCCAAGAGAAGTCGAGATGGTGTTCGATTGAACAGGTCAGTGAGGGAGTATAGTGTACAAACCACGTTGAGCAGCGTGCATTAAACAAAATCGACATATACCTCAGAAGGGCGGGACACACATAAACAAGATATGTGTACTCTCAATGTTGTGTTGCACGGTGCCATGTTATATGCCGTCTTCCTGTGACCCAATAACCATATATTTAGAATTATATTTACACATACGTATACGATGATTATCCCGAGTGTATGATATCTTCTGTATGACAACGGACGGGGATGTGATGGAGAAGGAAACGAATTAGTGTAAGAAATTACTGTTAGAAAACAATGATAAGAAATTTGTGCGGAACCAAACATAGATATAAAAAGTAACCAATTATTTAATTGCACTCCGCATATCTGGGATTTAGGCAATGCACGTGGCTAAGATAGTTGTCTAGATATTGATTGGATAATAACAATTATAATATTTTTGTCTGGATTTGACGTTTTGTATTTTATAATGGAGATTATTCCATAGTTTTATCAAATGTTTAGGTAATTTAGATGAAAAATGTGCTATGGGCTTCTCTGTGTATATAAGAGATTACGTTGTCTAGTAATTCTGGTGTTAGCGGCTAGATTTTTTTTGCTTTATTGAACCCAACATTGAGAAATTGTACGTCTGCCGTCAACAACAAACAAAATCAACCCTCACGCACTCATACATAAAAATAGTAATATAAACAAGTATTTTACAACAATACCAGCACAATTGAAGCATTCACTAAGTAATCATGCAAATCAATTACTATAACTTAGTTTAAAATATCTCATTTACACACCCACACACACACCCACACACACCCACACCCACACCCACACCCACACCCACACCCACACCCACACCCACACCCACACCCACACCCACACCCACACCCCGATTATTTTATCGTTTGCATCTGCAATATCAATTTGAGCAGATGCAGTATTGGTTGGATAGTAGAATGTTTGCACGAAACCCATATTGGTGTTTAAACACAATGTTATATTTTCTAAGAACATTAATAATCTATTGCATACAATTGTTTCCATTATTTTATAAATCGCGGGTAGAATACTTATAGGTTTATAATTGTTGAAAAGTGCATTTAGTTTTCGTACAATTATTTCTATTTCTGTTGTCTGTGTTGGTTGCATGACAAAATTTACGGGATAGTTTCCTCTTAAGTGTGTTTCAAATTGCTTAACAGGAAGAGCTATTGAGTTGCTTATCGATTTTATTTTATTACGTTTATGATGAAGGTTTCAGGTAGTTTGGGGAATTCTTTTTGTTTATGTACTGCTTGTCGTAGTACAGCCCGTGCTTCTTATATATTGTGCTTACGTTCTTTTAGCATTTCTGTATAATAAGCACTTTTTGCTGCTCGTTTAATCTTATTAATAAAGACTCTACAATATTCTCTATATTCGTTGATGATTTCTGGATTAGGTCTGTTTAATATCTTTCGAAGTAACTTTGATTTATTTAGAGATGAAGTCAATATGCCTGAAGTAAACCATGGTTCTCGTTTAATGTTAACTTTCACAGATTTGATTGGACAAGATATTTCGAAAAATGATTTGTATATTATCTGCTGCTCCATTGTAATCTTACCTCAAGGTGTAAACACGCACAAGAGAAAACAGCACCAGCGTAAACGAGTTGAGTTGATAACAAACGAAACGGCAATTTTCGAGCACTATAGAATCGATTTGAAACGACGTGTCTATACTAGAAACAATTCAACGAGCGAAGGAAACGCGGCGCGAACTCCGTCTATCAACCGAGCGATGAGAATGACTGTAGAACTGAAATGCTATAAGTGAAGTATAGAAATTGATCCCAAAAAAAAATAAAAATAAAAAGGCCAAGACTGATGTAACATAGTACTAGACCTTTCACGGTGCTTGATTCTACTGATCGTATCATTTTACTAAGAACTGTGGTCACCTTCAGTTATCCCATAAGTCAGGTGTTCGATACGACAGCTATGACTCGCCGACAATCGTTCTCCATCTCGGCTGCTCCCTTAATGGTGTCACTTGCGGTTTATAGAAATCGAGACCTGTCCATTCCTTGGCGGTGCACGCCTGTTGTTGTGCCTTGGAAGAGCAGATGTGTTTGCAAGGCCAGTGACACAACTCAGATTGTAATTATTCGAAATTCGTAATTTCGGATTACATCACCAAAGAGAAAAGTGTGCGCTTGTGAAAATATGTGCGCGTATGAATAAATGTGCATATACGCATGTATGTGTGCGTATGTGCGTGTTATAGTTGTGCGTGTGGTGCAGTGGCTAGAGACTTGGACTCTCAACCGAGAGAACCCGGGTTCGAATTCTGTGCGGCGGTGTCGAACCTTGGGCAAGTTCGTTCACAATACGTTGCTCCAGTTTACCTAGCTGTATAAATTAATACCTGGCTATAGACAGTGGTGGACATTTGTGTACGGATATTATTCGCGCATTAATTGCAGCGTGGCTGGATGCTTCCAGAGAGAAGTCGAGATGGTGTTCGATTGAACAGATTTGCCAGGGAATAAAGTGTAAAGCGCTTTGAGCAGTCCTGAGGACTGGATACTGCGCTATATAAGAAGTTACCTTGACCTTTTTTACCTTTGCGTGCGTGCTCCTGTGCTTGCGCGTGTACATTTGGTCTGCGTGTGCATGTGCGTGTTTGTGTGTGTGTGTGTGTGTGTGTGCGTGCGTGTGTGCGCGCGCGTGTGCGTACGTGCGTGCATGCGTGTATGTGTGTGTGTGTGTGTGTGTGTGTGTGTGTGTGTGTGTGTGTGTGTGTGTGTGTGTGTGTGTGTGTGTGTGTGTGTGTGTGTGTGTGTGTGTGTGTGTGTGTGTGTGTGTGTGTGTGTGTGTGTGTGTGTGTGTGTGTGTGTGTGTGTGTGTGTGTGTGTGTGTGTGTGTGTGTTTAACATGAACACACTGTAATCATTTCAAAACGGGTGCCTCGTGCCCTAACTCAGAACGAGGTTAATAACAAGACGCTGCGTGTGCTTTCTTTTGTTCGTCCAAACTCTCCAGACTCTCTCCAGTGTCTTGTCACATTATTGGAGAACAAACATGAACTATAAGAATAGTAGTAAGATAGTATGTTTGGACACCAGAAAGATAGCTTGAACGCCATGGGGATGGCAGAGGAATCACGACAGACGGGAAGCATACCAAACGAGATTAAATGGAAATATAGTCTTAAAAAACGACCATGTTTGTCTTATAATTATCCGGAATCATTCCCTAGAGCCAGGATTTGTAATGGTATTAGACTATATCTCTGGTATATTGTCAAAACAAAATATTTGTAAATTTTACATACAGTATTCCATCCATATATTTTTTATGCTATTAGGAATATTACATTTATAAAGGAGGATCATAATAGTTCGGTTTAAGATCGTGTATAATGTCTACATACCAATATGGGCTGGAGATGGTGATGTGGCAACAACTAACGAGGTGGCACGCTTTTGAGAACAGCGAACTAAGGAAAAACACAAGAACAAAGAGAATGGATGATTTGAGGGTACAGTTCAGGATATGTCTGAGCTCAGAATGAAGATTGATAAGAAGCTAGAAATGTCTGGGATGTTATGATGCAGATCGAGGCAGGCCGACTCCCAAAAAACGGAGGCGATGAAACTGCGAGGCTACAAGAAACAGTGCAGACCACAAATTAAGGTGGGAAGACTAAAATTATATATATATATATATATATATATATATATATATACAGTACGTGCACTTTTATACCTCTTTAGAGACAAATGCATGTATGTAATATTGTCGTCATGTTGTAGGAATGTGTGCCTGAGAAACTTTGATGGGGCTGTACAAGGGTTCAGTTTCCCATCTGGTTTGCATGTTAGACATAACATTCCTACTATCTTTATGACCAAAAGTGGCTGCATGAGAAGCAATCAACTTTCCAATAAAAAACGTCATCCTTTGGCCAATTTCAATTCTCAAACTACATTGGACAATCTAAAAATTATATATATATATATATATATATATATATATACATATATAGTGTATGTACTGTATATATATATATATATATATATATAATTTTTAGATTGTATACACAATATCCATTGCACTTATTATGTACAACATACATCTTTAACATTTGTAAGAAGACAGCAGCGACTTGATAGCTTGGATTATTGGGTGTATAAATTCATTGTTGAGCCGCAACATTTTAAGTTACAGGCTCGTGTGGCTCTTGACATTTTAGCCTAAATTTGAACACTGATCGAAGGTGACACCTTTATGGTGTGTCCAATCGATACTCTTTAAAAAAACATTCGACTGAAATTGTGACGGCTTATATTATAGGGTCAGGGTGTATTGTTGCACTTAAGTCGCGTTGTGTTCTTGGCTAAACGATAACACCAGCCATAGCCTTTTAATCAGAACTTAGCAATTACGAACATTAACATTTTTCAGTGGACAATAACGATTCCATTGTGTATAATTAGGCGACAAACAAACACATGCCATTTCACCCTTCCATCCAATGTCGTTAGCCCCTTTATTCAATATTGTAACATAAATGTATACAAAGACCGGTTTTCTATAGTTGCAATACATATCTACCTTGCATATGTGATTGGCATTGTTAAATTAATCGCACATGTTCACACAAATTACACCCATATATATATAGAGAGCACCTGTAAACTCGCACATCAAATGTACACCATCTGTATACAAGTGCATCACTTGCACGCACAACACTTGTGCAAACGTACAGCTAAGGTGATAGTCATCATGTCATACCTGTCGTCGGGATGGACAGGGCGACGACCTAGGTTGGGATTGGTGTTTTAGATGGGTAACTCATTGGAACGTCCAGGCATACCGTGTCAGTGCTGCGTTCTCTTTTGCAGGAGTGCGACACTTCCGGCCGAGTCAGACGAGTTTTGCTGAAGCGAGATACTGCTACGTCGAGAGAACAGGTTTTGCTCCAAATTTAACCAAATTTGGTCGGATCATCATGGTGGCGGACACGATGGGGCCACGTGTCGCTGTCTTCCACTGCATGTGGCTATCTCTCGGGGTGCCAGACTTCAGGTACTTCCCGTTGAGGTTGGCGCCACTGCAAACATTACGCCCATGTCAGAGGACACTTTCAACGGTAGCGCCAACTTTCGCTCACAAACATCACACCGTTAACTCGATAATCTCCACGCAGAACAAATTCCGAACAACGTAGTGGAAGATACCGGAAATAGTGTCTGTTCAACAACAAGATGGCGGCTAAGTCTTACTGCCAAGCTGGACGGACGGTCGGACGGACGGACGGACGGACGGACGGACGGACGGACGGACGGACGGACGGACGGACGGACGGACGGATCGATAGATCAGTAGATACATACAACACATACAATGCATACAATACATACAATTCACACAATACATACAATACATGCATTACGTACAAAACACACAATACATACCTGCATTTTTTGCCGTGCCACCAGCCGCCGCGGTTTGACGGGCATCCGGCCTTGGCGCGTGAATCGGTTGTCTTCCTGTCCTTCGTGCTGAATTGGTAAGTGTTGAGGGCCGACAAACCGTCTCCTGCGATAAAATACATAGGCATGTACATAACCGATAAACTGCCTCCTGTGAAATGATACATAAAGACATGCAAACACAGAGACGATAAACCGTCTCCGGTGAGAGGATACATACATACACATACATGGTGACATGGGGAGTGAATAGGCCCCGAAACGTCCCAGTTGTACTTTCTGGTGCGACATCACAATTACTGTCTTACCTGCATTCGTGTTGTCCTTACAGTTAGGCACGCCACATATCTCCATTGTAGACATCGGGTCTGTTACGTAACAGAACGGCCTGCTCATATTGCATCCAGGCATGTTAGTATTTCGGCAGTAATTTTTCGAGTCCTGCGCTGATGGTTTGACATGTTTACCACAATTCTGAGCCTGTGAAAAGACACAGTGTTGACGCGGTGAGACAGTTGACACACGACGTCATCAAACATAATAATTCAATTTGTTTTAAATATTTTGGGTGAATATTATATTTAGTGAATAGCACAGCATTTACATTGTGTAAACGGAACAAAATGTTAGTAATGTTATTACAAAATAACAATATATAGGGTCTTTGATCAGTACGTGGCTACGTGGAAGCAAGGTGAAAATTGGCCGATTGAACTAGTGGCGTTTCTCTGGACCACATGTTTTATAGAGTCCACAAACTGTTCATGTCACTAGAAATGTGTCATAATGTGCATATGCCGTCGACAATTGCTGCGCTATGTGTAATAGCAAAATACCTCGAGGAATATCCACTTAATTCGCATTTCTGCTTTGGCAGGAAACCGATACAACTTGGTATTTGTGCGACATCCGTAATAGCATCAAGCAAGCACGTCGACGACATGCCAATTACAAAGTATACGTGATTGCAAATCTTGGCAAGTGGAACTTATATCCACTCTCAAAATACTGCCACTCTCAACATACTGCCACTCTCAACATACTGCCACTCTCAACATCACCAATATCGAGGACAAGCCGTTCCTACGCGTAACACGTGACCGTGTGACGTCATGTGAAAAACTTCTCTCTCGGTGGACGCAGAGACTGAGAGAAGATTTACAAAGTAATTTCAACAAGTCCAGCACAGAGATACATGGAAAGATCGCAAACACGAATGTGTTTCATGTAACCTGGGGTATTTCGCTGTACGTTATGTTCGCCCTCCCTCTCACTGCAACGTATGCCAACGTAGCAAGACAGTCGTGTTAAGGCCCCGATACATTATCAGTGTCTTGTTGGATGAGTTACTAGGGCAATATACAAATTTTGGCGTCACCATAGGGCACTGTCTGATATCTGCTGGGGATCCAACATGCGCTATTGTCATCCGACACGGGGCATCCTATAGCCAATGAAATCGCATATAGCCACACCCCATGATCGAAATGGCAGACTTGTCAAGTCAACTACAATCCATGTTGCGATATGGTCCCACGCTTGTATACAATATTCTAAATGAGGCGTAACTATTGTTTTGTACAGCGGTATTATTAGTTCGCATGCCTGCGTCTTGTGTCATTAAATGTAATATCCCTACTTAATCTGACTATCTGTTCTAGCTGAAAACATGTATGAATGAGAACATGGCATTCCATTTATTTAATACAGTAATCATAGGCATGGAATGCCGAAGAGCCCCCTACATGAGGGTGACAGTCACAATTGGTTACAAGTGCCACAGTAGGGGCGTAATTATCAAGTTGATTAGCCATACACATACATGTACAAACAGAAAGGCTGGGATACTCGATCCCCCACCTCCCACGGTACGTGGGAGATCACCCCACCCCAGGGTTCTTTTTCCCTATACGCTATATTTCACCTAATCAATATAATGATTTGATTTCCCTTTGAAGCTACAATTACGCGCTGCTCTGAAACCTTCATATCAGCACTAATGGTTAACCCTAAGTCCTTTTCTTTTATAGTAGTACTTAGTACTCCGTCATTGTATAGTCTACATTTTCGTTCCCATGTCCTGTGTGAAGACATTTACATTTCCCAAAAATTGAACAATATTTGTCACTTTTCAGACCAATTTATCAACCTGTCAAGATAATCTTGTAAATACTGTCTATCCCCATCACGTTTAATCCTTCTAAATACGTTTGTATCATCCGCAGATTTCAACACCTTTCTTTTTATGTCATCGTCCAAATCGTTCATAATAATATTAAGAATAATATAGGTCCCAGATGGCTTTACACATCTCAGGGATTAACCATCCCAGCGACTGGCGATTTATCCTGTACAGGTACAGCAGGCTGCTGTACGTGTTACCTGTGTGTACACCTGGAGAAGTTAGAATGCAAGATGATAATATTGTCACACGTTACTGCACATATTTTTTAACAGTCTACTGCAATGTTGGAAAAAATTATTTTGTTAAAACAATAAAGAAAAGGCATATATTTAAATTGTAAAAATTATGTTCTTCTTCGCTGTTTGTTTTATCAGCCCTTTTGTGGAAATGTGGCATGCCCGGAAACAGTGACCTTCACAAATAGTCACACCTCCGTCAGGCATTGTCTGAACGTGTGGCAGTAGGAGGCCATCCGACATAGGTAGCAGACATCTGACTTGCTGCATTGTCGCACGACAGTTAGCAAGATATGCGTGTTAGGTGTCTTGTAGCAAGACAGTCGTGTTAGGTGTCATGTAACAAAAAAATCGTGTTAAGTGTCATACATCAAGACAATCTTGTTAGGTTAGTGGCGAAGCGACCAGGGGGCAGGGGGTGAAGTTGCACCCGGGCGCCGCCGCCGGATCTGGGGGGCCCAAATCGACAGAACAGTCACCCATCCTGCGCATAACCTTATATCAAAAACCTGCAATTACGCTGTAATAGGCTCCTCGTCAGTTTCAAAATTGCAGGTTTTTTATATGAAGTTGTCTGCTGGATGGATAACTGTAATATCGATTTGGCACCCCCCCCCCCCTCATATCAAAAACCTGTAGTAGGACTATATAAACGTGGTTGCGTATATTAGTAATAATTTCTTGTGTGGCGTATTTATTAGATACATACACTGATCCATGGGGCAATGGGAGACACATACCCCCGTTTTTGCTTGAACGAGCGGATCCATGTTGCGTGTGGAGTCTACTCCCTCGTTCTGTCCTGAATAGTAGGGGTGCATTTGGGTTTTTTGATGAGCTTCAAGGGGTGTAGTTGAGTGATTTGGTGAGCCACAAGGGGGTTGCATTTGGAGGTTTTTGGTGAGCATTGAAGGGGAATGCAACTGGAGGTGTTTGGTGAGCATGTAGGGGTGATGGGTGGCTGCGCCCCTTCCCATTGGCCAAATTATCAACCGGCCCCTGACGAGTAAGTTGTAAAGAGTGAATTCACAACTGATGTTGGCCAGTATTCAGTAGATAGTCTGCGCTGGGAGTGTTTCGGTAAAAAAAAGGCAACGAGAATTGGCGCACGAGTCTGGTAGGAGACCTCTTAGGAAAGATTAGCAGTATCCTAAATAAATTACAAGATCCTAGCTAGTGGCGGACTACCCAATAGGCACAAAGAGGCCCACGGAAATAGCCGAGCCTATTTTTGTGCAGTGAATATTCCCAAAACCCAGCTAGTAAGACAAGATTTGGCCAATTATGGCTACTGCATAAGTTTCATTGCTACTTCATTGACCTAATGAATTTTGTAAGCTGGGAATAATCATGATGTAGGCCCTATATGTTGTGTTTGAATGTTTAACCTACATTATAAAGGTGTAGATAACTTTATAAAGGAGAACAATCTTCAACAGCACCCCCATCCTATCTTCCCATATTATGATCGGACGGCGAAGCCGTGCTGAAACTCCTGCTCAGCACATCCAATATTAATTTCGTTCCATCGCCAGTGGAGGCTTTTTGGCAAGCATCAAAGGGGTGCAATTGGAGATTTAGACCCCTTAGACTACCCTCTATGGATCAGCCCTGGGTCTACATAGGGCCGCGAAAGTGCTGGATGTTTAGGGCCCACGAATGTCTTAAATCGCCACTGGATGAATTTCAAAGAAGCTTCCTGCAACACTGAAGCCCTTCACAAACTCGCAACGACTTGGTGGAATTGGGGAGTACTGCCTACAGTTTTAGAGAAGTGTACGACGACGAGAATAAGTATCTGAGAACTAGCACAAGATAATGGTATCTCGGCTGTACATGGAACCATACTGTGTCTTGAAACCTCTATGGACCGGCTCCAGTAGGTAATGGTCCATTCGTCTAGGCCTACATCTCATGGAATTTGAGCACAATGGTTTGACTGTTTTGACCACCATGGTTCTTACCTTACCTTACCTATCCTCTTCGGGCCTTGTGGCCCATAAGGCTGCTGTGCGACTCCGCCACCTCGTCCTGTCAACGTCTATGTGTCTGGCTTTGCTCCAAGTTGCCCAGCCCAGTTGCTTCCGTTCTTTTTCCACTGTGGTTCTCCACGTTGTTTTTGGTCGACCAACTTTTCTTGTTCCTTCCGGCATCCATGTCAGTGCTGTCAGGCAGTGGTTTTGGTCCTTCTTTCTCAGCACATGCCCGATCCAATTCCACCTTCTTCTCTGTACTTCTGTGCTGATCTTCTCTTCTGCTGTTATGTTCTCAATGTCTTTGTTCGAAATTATTACTGGCCATCTAATTTTTTTTATTCTTCTGAGACAGTTGAAATGGAAAATGTCAAGTTTTTTGTTGTCGCATTTGTTTACTTTCCATGTTTCACATCCATACAGTAACACTGATTTGACCAGAGTATTGTATAATCTGACTTTAGTTTTTAATGTGTACACATTTGAGTTCCATATCTGCTTGAGTTTCATGAATGATGTCCTTGCTTTTCGTATTCTGTTGTTAATATCGTCATCCCCTCCTCCTTGCTTGCTGACGTTTGCGCCCAGGTATGTATATTTCTCTACTTCAATCAGTTGTTGATCATCAATCTGTATTCTGTTGTTGCATTTGCTGTTGATCCTCAGTACTTCAGTTTTCTTTTTATTGATTTTTTTTTTATACGTTTTTTATATTTTTTATATATTTTGAGGCCATGGTTCTAGTACATCAAAACTGTAATGATCTTGGAAGAGCAGTCTGTCACACCGATTTCGACGGAATCGAACTATGTAATACGCAGAAATCTGTGACTGGAGAAAGCTTACCACAACCTACCACGACAGCATAGTATTATGCTTTTGTGAGCGTAGGAAGGGAGACAGTAGAGCAGCTAAAGTTCGATCAAGTTATTGATCAATTTGTCACAACCAAAGCGGCCTTAGTGTGGAGTTGTCCGTCGGTACGCCTACCTACCTGTTTGAGTTTGTAAATGCGTTGATTGATTTGTTATGTGCGGTTCATAATGGATTTACCAAGAACAATTTACTCTTCACATCGGATAAAAATGTGACCTTTAGTTTAGTTATGATATTTATTATTTGGAATAGTATACTGCACCAAATACAGGCTAATTAATAATGTTTTCAAACTTCAGTGTAGCATGACCGGATTAGCTGATTCTGAGAGGAAACCTGTAAAATTTGTATCGGGGGTGGGGGGCATTTTGTGTTTTGCACCCGAGCGCCAACAACTTTCACTACACCACTGTGCCTCGTGTTAAGTGCCATGTAGTAAGACAGTGGTGTTACGTATCATATAAACGTATCACAGTTACACGGACACGTATTCTCTAACCTTTGCACTTGTCCACATTGCGCAAACCCGACCAGTGAACGTTGTATTAAACGTTCCTTTATAGCCCACTCCATTACCTCTGTAGCAATCTACGTTGGGAACAGCTGCAAGGAAAGTAACAAGGTATAAATATTTAACGATGATTTAACTACAGACACTGTGATCAGCGACTATGCTCAGTCACACGTGCGTACGCATACGTGAACACACTGCATACGGTCTCACGCACGCATGCACCCATAACCATATAAAGTTTTCGTACGTGCATACTTACACACACACGCGCACACACACGCGCGCACGCACGCACATGCCACATTATTTACGTCTCGTCCAATATAAAGCAAAACGAAAACGGTCTCACGCACTTATGCACCCATAACCATATCAAGTTTTCGTACGTGCATACCTACACACCCACACACACCACACACACACCACACACACACACACACACACACACACACACACACACACACACCACACACACACACACACACACACATACACACACACGCGCGCGCACACACACTCACATGCACCCACAATCATATCGTCAGGTTTTCGTACGTGCATACTTACCTACACACACACGCGCGCGCGCACACGCACACACATGCCACATTATTTACTCTCTTTTCTCGTCCAATAGAAGGCCAAACGAAAACGGTCTCACGCACGCATGCATCTATAACCATATCAAGTTTTCGTACGAGCATACCCCCCCACACACACACACACACACGCGCGCGCGCGCACACACACTCACATGCACCCACAATCATATCATCAAGTTTTCGTACGTGCATGCCTACCTACACACACACACGCGCGCGCGCACACGCTCGTATATGCCACATTATTTACTCTCTTTTCTCGTCCAATAGAAGGCAAAACGAAAACGACACAATCCATTTACATGCTTAATAGTGATTCGTTTGATCGGACAGTGATACCCATGTACTTCTTGGTTGCACATCTACATAGATATAGTCGAGGAACATATTTAACAACATATTTTGATTTACAATGTGGTTTCTGACTTAACCATAACACAATTAACATAACATGTTCTTAACAGTCCAACCAGCATACACAGAATAGCTAGTTAACAAATATTTTGCTTTAACGGTAAGTGGTGGGTGCACTAGCAATGAAACCACAACAATGACATTTCTGTAGTAAGTCTTGGAACAACAGTTACAAAACATATCAGTTTCGCCTGGTATCGCCTTTCGCGTTGATCCATTTCTTGCAGAAGAGGTGATACCATTCCATGACGTAATCGTGCAATTAACTTGTGATTGACCATTTGATGATAGCAATATGCTATCCATATCATTATGCCACAAACGTTATAAATTTAACACAACTGGCGCCTCAAGAATAACAACACTTATTGTTCAAATATATCATCATCATCCAGAATGTTGTGTCGTTGGCTAGACTGTCGTACACACTGCAGACCTTTCATTATATCCCGCTTTCCCTATTTGAACCAGCCTCGCGCTGTCGTCTTTAACAAGGATGGTGTCTTTTACCTTCTCTACGTGCCACTTGCTATCCTGCTTTACATACATGAAATCATCAGCTATATACATAATATTTTTCGGCGTATTTGATTATCTTTCACATATCCGCGTGAACAATAGCAGGATCGTCAGTAATATCGCTTTGTGTGACATCAGTGGAGGTTACGTCATTAGTGGTGGCTGTGTTGTCAGTTGTGGCTGTGTCAGCAGTGAACCTGCGTCAGCAGTAGCATTATGAACCTTGAACATTATGATATGTGTTACTGTCGTGCCCGGACACATATGTTGGAACGTATTTAGCGTAGTAAGATCCAGACAAGCAAGATCTGTTTCGCATGTACATTTGGCCTCAACTTGGGAACAAAGCGTGAACGGTCATGAGTGTTACTTGAAGTGTGGTGGTGTTCCATTAATTGATGATGCCAAAGCTGCCTTTGACTGAGATAGAGCATGCATCTTGCTTTCCTCTGTAACGAAGCGGTTGTAGAAAGCTTTTGTCCCACAATACGACTCTTTTCTTCACCGCAGTTTCCGCTAACTCTTTATAACACGGCACACACCTTCGCCCGCTTCTAGCCATTGCCTTTAGTGTTCACCAAGGTACGCGAAGTCGTCAGTTAATTCTTGTTAGAACAAATCCGTTGCAGAGCTCACCTCGATGAGCTTCACGTTCTTGGCGTGTTTCCATGCTATTGCCCGTCAGTGCTTATCATTGGTGAAACTTGGCATTATTAACAATACAAAGCACGGATACGTTGTTTGCGAAACGCGTAGTACCTTATGAAAGAGAATGCATAGACAACACATGCTGCGATAAATCTACAATTTATGGCGACATGCATTATTGAGAAGGTCCGTACATTATTTGTTTATAAAAAAACACATCTGAATTTTTAATATACGCCCTACAACAAAATCATAATAACTGAACTCACTATGTGTTAAATGTTAACACACAATGAAGTAACAACTTTACATGTAGTTTTAGTTAAAGCAAGACAGGAGGATATCATGAGAGACCGGCGATATCACGCAAAACACATATCCACATTACCACGCGAAACGCATAGTTAAGATTGGCTTATTCTACGCAACACAACATGGACATGCGATAAGTTATGCACCAATTAAGCGTACTAATTTAACTTCCATTTCCACAAAACATTATACACAACATTGTAAAATTTATTATCATGCAAAATCTACAGCACTCCCTGATAAGAATTTCTCAAAAGTGTTTCACGATAAATGTCTATAAAATATTAAATGTACATTTAAATCCCAGTGATGTCACAGTTATAATGACCTTGCACACATGCGTCGACCTGAAGCTCAGGGTTTTAGCGTTAGATGATATTACGGTAGTGTGTTATTTCATGTCAAGACAAATTGCGCTTCGCGTGGTATCATATTCGCGGGTATCGATTAGGAAGTTCAGTCGGTCTATCTCACCCAGGTTTGTAGTGGAGGGTGTGTCACAGATCGGCGTGGTCTCCGTAACTAGATGGCTCAGGTCTAGTAGAGTTCAGTGTTAATTAGGTCAACGCTTGTGAATGCGGCCGACAACCGTGATCAACGCAATAAGGAACAATGGAAATGTTATTAATTATATAACATATATAAATACCAAAACAAAACTCTTTTATAATAACAATAAACACAATAATATCTACCCTCCAGTCTACCCTACCTCAGTTCTTAGATAATATTTGAGAAAAAAAAACGAAAAACTAGAACGGCCCGTTAAAAAACTCAGCATTATCACACTCTAGAGAACTTTACGTGTGAATCCATTACAGGTTCAGGTCCGCTCGGACTCTGGTAGGTAACATGAAAGAATCTACACCATCCCCAGAATAGGGAAAACTAGTCTCATAATTACACGCATAGATCGGGAATCTATACTGTTCCCAGAATACAGTGAGACAATATCTTAATCACACACAATATCGACAGTTCATAATAGACTAGTCGGTTACTACGAGATCACACGATGACCGTTCGCCGGAAGTGTCCGTCTCGTTGCCAACACGCTGTACGCCGTACGCCGTACGCCGTCCGATTGATCCGCCGACCGTCTGCCGGAACTGTCCTTCCCGCATTCTGATTACCGACACGCGTTCGCCCGGTGACGTTGACCCGGCTGTTTCGCTTCGCGACGTCGTCCCTTCTCTCGACGGTCTGCTGACGACGCCCGTCCTCGCTACGCTTCGCCAGTCACGAATCTTCGCCACGCGCTCGTTACGTTCGCGCTGCCTTGTCTGACCCGCTATGTGGAATTGTCGCTGGCCGTTGGTTCTCCGAGAATTGCTGTGCATAAACCCCGGTCCGCACTCTTGTAGACGCCTCCGCACACCCCTCCCCTTATAATGGGAACAACACCTTACTGGTTCCCACACAACCTCGCACGTTCACAAAATGACAAGAAAAAATTTCCAGGAAATAGATTCTGAAAATACATAAATAGCAGAAATGCTACAGTGTAAACTAACCTAAATGCAATATGTATGTCAAATATATATTACTTATGTGTATACGTGACTGAGTCATTTGCGATTAAAATGCTTTCGTGTGGTATAGCTTTTAAAAAAACCAGTTTCATGTTTTTTTGGAGAAAGATTATCTCGGCAAAATTTGACTGGGATTACACATAAATCATTCCTGTATACATACATATGTAATATATTTTAAGGCTTGCATATAATATTTAATATTTGAATAAAGCATGTTTCTTTCTCCTTTTAATGCACACGGAAAGTTGCGTTTTGCGTGGTATCGGTATTTATTTAGACGACAATTATTCTCAAATATTAGTAATTCACGCTAGCGCAATTTTTACATATTGTTTGCCCACATTTGTTACACATCACATGGCTAGTTAGATGTGCCTATCCATTGAATTATGTTTGAATGGCGCACCATTTAATAAAATAAAACAAATGTGTCCAGGTTTCGTGAGAATCGACCATATATATATACATGTATATGTATATATATATATATATATATATATATATATATATCGACGTGAGCATGAATATAAATATAAATAAATAAATATATATATATATATATGTTCATGCTCACGTCGATAATTTCTTGCCAAGCCAATCTCCAAAGAGTAGTTGGTAATGTAGGATCCAAGGCGGAACTTATCATAGATGGTAAATCGTTTGTCGTTGAGCAGGACGAGATTGATTCTCAGCTGATACGCCCTCGACGTCGTCATCTTGTGGATGATATCGTTGCCTGCACAAACACAGTAACACGGTCCTTGTGTACATATTCCATAAGTTAGACGAACTAATGAAATAGAGTATTGAGATAATATCATAGCAAGCTATCAACAACAATTATTCAATAACACGATAATTACAAACACGCACACACACGCACACGCGCACACGCGCACACGCGCACACACGTACACACGTACACACATACAAACACACACAGGCCCGCACGCACGCATGCACGCGCACAATGCTGGTTTAAATGTTGCTTTTGAATCCAATAATTGTTATAAATAACAAGTTGTAACAGTATACTGATACCACAATTTAACTATATATCTAGGAGAACAATGTTGCCAAGACATCTCTCAAGTAGCCGGAAGTGACAAACCTTTTATGTAGTAGGTGTTGAACGAAATCCACTCTAGACCTCATTTAGAATTATTAGCTCCCGGTCTATTATAGCGGAGAAGGAATGTTCACATTGACCACCGAGGTAATAAAGTTGAACATTTTGACAATTTTATTGGATTGGTGATTTAGATACACACACTGAGTCCCTTACCCAACCAGAATTCGCTGGACAAATTTCCGAAACCGGCCTCATACTCGTTCCATGTACGGTCAAAGTTCTCCGTACCATCCTTGCGATGCATTATCACCTGTCCACAACAGGCCACGTAGATCTGGTGTATTAGTAATGTGTGTGTGTGTGTGTGTGTGTGTGTGTGTGTGTGTGTGTGTGTGTGTGTGTGTGTGTGTGTGTGTGTGTGTGTGTGTGTGTGTGTGTGTGTGTGTGTGTGTGTGTGTGTGTGTGTGTGTGTGTGTGTGTGTGTGTGTGTGTGTGTGTGTGTGTGTGTGTGTGTGTGTGTGTGTGTGTGTGTGTGTGTGTGTGTGTGTGTGTGTGTGTGTGTGTGTGTGTACAACTATGTTATAATGAAGTTACCTCACAGTCTTTTTACTGTTTATTGTCATATATAATTCGACATAATATTGGTGCATTCCGTCTTGACAAGACAACTCTTTACTTTTTTCTTCCTACGAAACACGTAGAAACACAGAACCATGGACGATTCCGATAGATAATAGATTTGTAAAGCAACAGGCTGTTTACTATAAATAAACAGCATATGTATGTCTTTGATAGGTGTTCATGCATGTTCTTGCAGGTATAATATGCAGGTTTATATATTTTATTGTAAATTATACATTATATAAAAACTAGATTGTTTTACGAACTGGGTTGACCATTTAAGATTTATGCAAATTAATATATTATACAATAGAAAGGATTGCATTTTCAAAAACAATGCAACCTTTTAAAACACTTCAAAGTGTCGAGATATGTTAGAAATGGAATTATGACATTATTTAACTTTGACCTTAGCCTGGGCTTCACCATTAATTTTAAATTCTCATAAGTTGTGTACGGTCCTAAGGTGCAAAATGTGTTGTTTGGGCCCATGTGGAAGATTTTTGTTATATATATATATATATATATAGAGGGTGTCCCAAAAAAGTTAATACTTAATTATTTTGTATGTGTTACTAAATCTTGTCTTTTTGTTCCAGAGACATGTACGTTTGTTGTGCTAACCATCATTCATTTTGAAAAATGGCAAGACAGACGAATCTTCAACGAACAAAAAGTGTGGTCCAAGTCCAATGCCGTTACTGCAGACATTTTCGTGCTTATCGTGTTCATGACAGGAAAACAATCAATCGCATTGTTGCTAAGTTTGCCACAGACAGTACCATTTGTGACCTGTACAAGGGCCACAGTGGCAGAAGACGAACTAGTCGCAGTGAAGACATTGTGGACCCTGTTAGAAAGTCAGTCATCCGCAGTCCCAGAAAATCAGTTCGACGACTTTATTTTGAGACAAACATTTGTAAAAACGTCCATCCATCGCATTCTTAGGAAGGACTTTCATGAATTCTCTTACAAAATCCAAAGTGAAAGTGAACTAACTGACCAGCAAAAATCCAAACGAGTCGAATTTGCCAGATGGTTCTCCGAAAAAACCACCTGCGGATGACTGACTCTCTAACCCTTCTACATTGTCTTCACTGCAATTAACGCACGGTAACCTAATTCCGCCGGTACTTCAATTCCGTCATTGTCCACTAAATGCTCCCTGGAGTGCGCGCCTTGCTAGCAGACGACGGGAAACGACGTGCGAAACGTTCAAGTGAGTATTATATGTCGTTTAATACCAATTTACGATAATATATGACGTTAGTTAATGACAAAAATACACCGCTGAAGTCGGACATAAAAAACTCACCTCTTCCACATCATGTATTCGCCCAACTCCTCTACTACTGCAGTTAGAACAACAAAGTATGTGGACGATATGGCTCATTTGACGGGATTAAGTCACCCCTATCGGCAATCTGCCGCTATTCCGTCATAGGTGCCGCTATTCCGTTATTGGCATAATATTAGGCTGCATTTATCGAACATTCAACCGTGCGTGCGTGCATTCGTGCGAGCATCAGTGCTTGCCTGCATGCTGTGTAGGCTATAGGCCTGCTAAAATGAGATGTTCTAAATAGTCTATAACATTTAAGTTCTGCTGTTTACAAAACTATGCTTAAATTAAAAAATTACAGAGATAATCATGTAGATCTGTTAATACTTTTGTAGCATAATTATAGGCCTAATTGTGTATATTTCAGCTCGAGATGGCTGAGAGAATGAAGAAGAGATGGCACGCGAATAATATGCGGCAGGCGCTAGAAGCCTGCAAAGATGGTGGCATGTCAATTTAGACAGCGGCCAAGTGGTATGACATACGTAGATAGGATATAAGCCACCATAGTACAGTATAACGTTTGTGGGATGGTGCATTTCGAACATTTATCATTTGACGGTGACACTCGCTTGCCGGTGACACTGTTTGGTCGCCGCTCCACACAAATTCCATCAACTGAAACCTCCAAGTAATATCTCATCTTGATGGAAAGAAATTGTTCTTTCACGATATATGTAACATGTCCATAGAAATGAAGTGGATACAGAGTCATTGTAACCTAATAACGTTCGCGGTATTGTATAAGTTCGGATATTCATCATTTCATGGTGACCTTGTTTTACCTTAGCTCCACACTTACTATATAGTGTAATAGCTTTCAAAAAATATATGGCATGGCTATTTCATTATTAATAAAAGTAGCTATGCAACCATTGTAATTATAATACGTTTGCGGAAGAGGACAATTTCGAAATATTATCATTTGACGGTGACCTTGTTTGCCCTTGGAGTCACGCTAGTTCTACGATAGGCCTCGTTGTAATAGGGATATCTAGGGTATAAAAAAAAAAAAATTTGTATGGGGAGGGGGGCATTTAAATCTGTCCATTAAGTAGTGCCTATTGTTCACCTATTGAGGAAATATAAACGAATATCATGAAATTTGCATATTCATGCGGCAAATATGCATACTATGATTTGTTCACTAACGTAAACATACCAAGATACCCTGAACACATGCGTTTGTACACATCATTTTTATTGTTTGGATGCTTACAATTCGACATATTCAGAAAAGTAGTATATATTTTAAAGGCGATGACTAATTTGCATATTAATGAGTTTATAAAAAAATGCTAAAGGGTGCCTGAGTGGCACCCGTTGGATTATTGACCTAGAAGGTAAGAAGGTCACAAAAATGCAAGAAAACATCGCGCGGACCGTAATGCACGGTCCACCTTCTAAAGGGCGTTTGACTGCCGGACTATGATGTTTTCTTGCTACGAAACACGTAGAAACACAGAACCATGGACGATTCTGATAGATAATAGATTTGCAAAGCAACGGGCTGTTTATTATAAATAAACAGCATATGTATGTCTTTGATAGGTGTTCATGCAGGTATAATATGCAAGTTTATATAAATCTGTAAATTTTACATTAAAATAAAAACTAGATTGTTTTACGAACTGGGTTGACCATTTTAGATTTACGCAAATCAATACATTATCCAATAGAAAGGTTTGCATTTTCAAAAATAATGCAACCTTTCAAAACACTTCAAAGTGTTAGTTAAATGTCGAGATATGGTAGAAATGGAATTATGACATTATTTAACTTTGACCTTAGCCTGGTTTAAAATTTCCATAAGTTGTGTATGGTCCTAAGGTACAACGGTGCAAAATGTGTTGTTTGGGCCAATGTGGAAATTGCCCTGATAATATAAATACGATATATAAATATAAATATATCGTCTTGTTATTATGTATATATATATATGTGTGTGTGTGTGTGTGTGTGTGTGTGTGTGTGTGTGTGTGTGTGTGTGTGTGTGTGTGTGTGTGTGTGTGTGTGTGTGTGTGTGTGTGTGTGTGTGTGTGTGTGTGTATATATATAAACAAACGTTTCAAAATAGGGACTTTTGGGACACCCTGTATATATATATATATATATATAAATATATATATATATATATATATATACATTATATATATACATATATACATGTATATATATATATATACAGGGTGTCCCCAAAAAGTCCCTATTTTGAAACTTTTGTTTGGAGGTTTTAATTATTTTGTATGTGTTACTAAATCTTGTCTTTTTGTTCCAGAGACATGTATGTTTATTGTGCTAACCATCATTCATTTTTTAAATGGCAAGACAGACGAATCTTCAACGAACAAAAAGTGTGGTCCAAGTCCAACGCCGTTACTGCAGACATTTTCGTGTTCATCGTGTTCATGACAGGAAACCAATCAATCGCATTGTTGCTAAGTTTGCCACAGACAGTACCATTTGTGACCTGCACAATATATTATATATATATATATACATATATATAGTATGTGTTTGTGTGTACTATTAAGTGTTTCATGAAAACATTTTAAAGTTTACTTTATTGCAATTGACACCAACAAGAGACTCACATTAAGAACGTCATCGGTTACTGTCATTTTATATAAAAACAAATTTTTTATTTAAAAAAATTAATAGTTTTCAATAAATTCACCCGGATACGAGTTCCTTTGACCCTATCATTTAACTATCATAGTGTTTGACAAACGTTGACTACGAATATGGATCTTATTTTTTAATATGCTGTGGTGTTGTTTAGAGAGTAGGATACATTTCATTGCATATTTGTGACGTGTTCTGCTTATATGCCTTTCGTTGTGTCTGCGTGTACACTGACGACTGAGAAAGCTCTACCGACCGTCCAGCCGCCCAGTGACGACTCGCCGTCCAAGTCCTGACGCACGTCCATATCGCATGAGACGTCAATCTGGCGGCGGTCCGAGCCGATGTAGACGGAATAGATGCCGGACTTCCAGAAGCCGTCGTCCGCCAGGTCGGCGCAGTCGCGGGCAGGCTTCATGTCACGCGGGGCCAACATCGGTACGCGCAGAGGTGTTGCTATACACACAGATAACCACTTGTGATGCACAAACTTGCACGGCATCCACTGCCGCATTTGCAGCATAATCACTGTTTCGGCTACGTTTACAGTGTGTGTGTGCATGTGTGTGCGTGTGCGTGTGCGCGTGCGCGTGTGTTTGCCTTATACCGGCACGCCAATTGCATTAATCGACTTAGTCAGTGTCCTATTAACTGTCGGTCCAGTGTGTGCGATACATCCGTGCTAACTAGCATAAATGTGCGTCCACATACCCACGCGCACTCGTGCGTATTAAACGAGTCGACTAAGTAACGTACCGGGCAGCAGGTATCCTTTAACAGCGACTTCGCATAAATTAAATTCTCGAATATTGGCAGTGTCCTGCTGCTCTAACGAGATGTATCTAGCAACGGGCGGAAATGTGCAATTGTCGTAAAAAGCACCTCCAGCGGGCACATGTGATGGGCGGTGGTAATTGTAGCAAATTTCGTTCTCATTCAAGACAGTCGACATGCCGGCCCGCACGACAAATTTTTTCATTCTTCTAGAGTAGCCATCTGAAAATAAAGACACGCTTCAGAAAAGACACTTCTCATCTCATCTCATCTCATCTCACTGTCAAAAGAACACACGGCGGCGTAAATAACACTGCGACAACGGTGGTAGAGTTTTATCGCCAGGGCACGCTCACTAAAACATACACCGCTATAACAGACAGCGCGAATGAAAACATGGGGAGTGTAGGCTGACATGTTGTCTGGTAAAGGCTGTCATGTTGTCTAGTGTGGGCTGTCATGTTGTCTGGTGAGGGTTGTCATGTTGTCTGGTGTGGGCTGTCATGTTGTCTGGTGAGGGCGGTCATGTTGTCTAGTGTGGGCTGTCATGTTGTCTGGTGAGGGTTGTCATGTTGTCTAGCGTGGGTGGTCATGTTGTTTGGTGTGGGCGGTCATGTTGTCTGGTGTGGGCGGTCATATTGTCTAGTTTGGGCGGTCATGTTGTCTAGTGTGGGCTGTCATGTTGTCTAGTGTGGGCTGGCATGCTGTCTGGTGAGGGCTGTCAAGTTGTCTGGTGAGGGCTGTCATGTTGTCTAGTGTGGGCTGTCATGTTGTCTGGTGTGGGCGGTCATGTTGTCTGGTGTGGGCTGTCAAGTTGTCTGATGTGGGCTGTCATGTTGCCTGGTGTGGGCCGTCATGTTGTCTGGTGTGAGCTGTCATGTTGTCTGGTGTGGGCTGTCACGTTGTCTGGTGTAGGCTGTTATGTTTTCTGATGTGAGCGGTCAGGTTGTCTGGTGTGGGCTGTCATGTTGTCTGGTGAGGACTGTCATGTTGTCTGGTGTGGGCTGTCACGTTGTCTGGTGTGGGCTGTCATGTTGTCTGGTGTGGGCGGTCAAGTTGTCTGATGTGGGCTGTCATGTTGTCTGGTTTGGGCGGTCATGTTGTCTGGGGTGGGCTGTCATGTTGTCTGGTGTGGGCTGTCATGTTGTTTGTTGTGGACTGTCACGTTTTTGGTATAGGCTGTCATGTTTATTGGTGTGGGCGGGCTGTCACATTTTGATATGGGTTTTCTGGTGTTAATGGTCAGACAACAGGAATGAAAACATGGCAAGTGTAGGCCGTCAAGTTGTCTGGTGTGGACTGTCATGCTGTCTGGTGTGGGCGATCATGTTGTCTAATATGGGTTGTCATGTTATCTAGTGTGGGTTGTCATATTGCCTAATGTGGACTGTCATGTTGTTTAGTGTGGACAGTCATGTTGTCTGGTGTGGGCGTCACGTTGTATGGTATGCACTGTCATGTTGTCTGGTATGGGTTGTCATGTTGTCTGATGTGGACTTTCATGTTGTCTGGTATGGACCGTCATGTTGTCTGGTGTAGGTTGTCATGTTGTCTGATGTGGACTTTCCTGTTGTTTGGTGTGGACCGTCATGTTGTCTGGTGTGGGTTGTCACGTTGCCTGGTGTTGGCTGTCATGGTTTTTTTCAGCTGTGGGTTGTCACGTTGTTTGGTGTACGTAGGCAGTCACGTGTTCACGTTGTTAAAATTGTCAGTCATTTAGACACCCATCCTTGGAATGTCGGTGTGAAATCAATGAACATGGCTCAAAGTAAGCTCTCCACAATCAAGACGTTGTTGATTTGCGCTGTCACACGGCGTACCAAATATGTTGAAGACTGTCACGTGGGTGACGACGTGTATTGCCTCAAGGTCGACGCGGTACCAGGCCGGCCTACTCGCATGATTCGTTGTAGCCTCGACACACTTCGTAGGATCCATGTTGGTGTAATACACCCCGTCGACGCCGTTCCTCGCCGGCATTTTTGCAGACCGCGAACCCTCGCTCGACATCACTACTGGCTTCCCGTACGCGATGTTTCCTAAAACACATCGATTCCAGAGCATTTATTTCTTAAGGTGGTGACAAATAAAGCAAGGATGTGATGTGATGTTACATCATGGGTGTGGCAGTTAGAGCAAGGGTGTGGCAGTTAGAGCAAGTGTGTGGCAGTTAAAGCAAGGGTGTGGCAGTTAGAGCAAGTGTGTGGCAGTTAGAGCAAGGGTGTGGCAGTTAGAGCAAGGGTGTGGCAGTTAGAGCAAGGTTGTGACAGTTAGAGCAAGGGTGTCGCAGTCAGAGCAAGGGTGTGACAGTTAGAGCAAGGGTGTGGCAGTTAGAGCATAGGTGTCGCAGTCAGAGCAAGGGTGTGGCAGTTAGAGCAAGGGTGTAGCAGTTAGAGCAAAGGCGTCGGAGTCAGGGCAAAGGTGTGGCAGTTAGAGCAAGGGTGTGGCAGTTAGAGCAAAGGTGTCGCAGTTAGAGCAAGGGTGTGGCAGTTAAAGGGAAACATGGACATGCCATGAACATTTGAATTTTAAAACTAATTCAAAAGTTTGTTTCAACTACAATGTATGCATTAAAACAGGCTAACAAACAGGACTTTACCCACGTCATATACGGAATGTGTCCACTGGCTTCGATCAGTACATCATCGCCGACCAACCCAACACAACTGTTGGAGAAACAATAGTTTCCAAAGCCGTGCGTTTGAACTAATCCCCGTGAATTAAAAAAATTTCACCAATAGCATTGGACAAAATTAATTATTGAACACGGAAGAGAGAACAGTTGAGTTTTAGTGGTGATCATACATATTCAGCAATACCAGTACAGGTGCGAGACAGTCAATCCAGTATTTAAAACAGGACATTACTGCTGGCTGAGTGCAGTACAAATTGATGCAGTACATGGCCATAAACTGCAGATGAAAGGTACCTTATCCTCCTTAAAATGAATAAGTTGTACAAATGTATCTCTTCATCGTAATCATGGTACTGTAAACTCGGCCACAAGTTAGCCTTTGCCTGCTGCATTGAGTTGTGAATTGCTCATATCCATAAGTAGGGTAAGCCTGGCTTCGAGAAGAGTCTGTTTACAGAAATAATACGGGGTATTTTCAGAAAGTCAGTCATCTTCATCACTATTATCAAATTCTGCAGATTTTTTTTTATTCTCATCAGGTAGCATCTCGTCGTTTTCATGCATGGCTGTTGAAGAGGCTTTAAAGTCATTGTTGAAGTGATGAAATATGGGCGGAACATAACCCAAGAGGTCTTTGATGTCTTTCAGGTTTTTTTAATTGATCACCACGGGCCCCTCAAAAAGATGGAGTGGTACTGCCTCAGTAAGGCGTGGTCGACCGCGCCCATGTCAGGTCGAATACGTTCCATTCTGTCTCCTCATTCAAGTTATACATTAAATAGACATGGGATGGTGCTTCATCGCTTAGTCGAATCCACTGCATTTTGAGCCATTCAACTTTGTAGCCCGTAGTGTCCTTTTGTCTAACATCAACGTCATTTGCGAAGACCCTCACACTGACGACGTCTTCAGTTGTCATAGGGATCACTTGGAATGATCTCGTTTTATTTGCCCCAGCAACAATATCCATCCACTGCTTTAATGACTATACATTTTCATGATGCTTTTTCAATTTTTCAAAACTACCTATTCCGAAATTCCAAAGGAAACCGTGTCCTGATACAACAAACGTGTGGTTTATCTGTTGGATACCAAGCCTAGCAGCTGCGTAACTCCACAGCAGAACAATGTTGTTGTTCTTATGTTGCCCCTCCACAGGAGTCACTGTATGCATTGAACATCTTTTTCAGGAAAGGTATCGAACAGCCCGTGATGTTTATACAGTTAATGCGTTGCGTCTTGTCGCACATAGAGTATATGCATTAGACCATTCTGGCTCAATGAGTTCAACACAAAAATGAAGTGCCAGAATTTTACTAACCTCTTTTGCAGATAAGTGTGATTGATTTGGGTTAGTCCAGTCTGGCACATATGGATCTTATCAACATATGTCACTATATGATCCAAACTCAGATTTTATGTTTATGAGGGTTAGACCGCTCTGGTTCTCAGTCCTTCATATACTAGATGTTTATAATAACAATCACATGTTGATCTTTTTTAAGTGTACAATTGTTGTTTTAGCTCATGGGACACCGTGTGGTGGCTCATGAGATGAAGATTTGGGTCTTTCTAAACTGACTCGTCTGAGAATCAGGTATGTCTGCTGGATGTTAAGCAGGTTTGGTTTGACCAATTCAACGATGACCTTAGGCTGAGAGCGTTTAACAGGAAACAGAAATATTATTCTGAAAGGCCTAACAATGACTATAAATGAAGAATACAATCTACAGGAAAACACTCAAGAGAGAGTGTCTAATCGCAGAAGACCTATAAATCGACACAAAAATTATGGTTCTAGTTGACGGAGTTATTACGATATGAATAAATTGGATTTGGTGGTCATTTCTCAAGATGGCCGCCAAGCAAAGAAACACATTTTCAGAAGTGACATTAACCTGAACAAGGAACCTTTGATTATAGACATATCTGGCAGGTCTCAAACCTTTGTTGTATAAAGTACCTACGAACGTAAAAATACTTGACTTTGTCACCAGACTATTTTCCGTTTTTGTCATCATCAAAATGCATTTTGGAATATTGTTCTATTAATCTTTATGAAAATTACATTTACTGACCAAATGCGCCGTATTTTAACGACCAGGTTGTTACCCTTTTAACACTGAAAGAAAATTACGGAACATTGTTATCGATAACGTGGCCTTTTTAGACTAATACTATTTTATGTATTTTTATCGCATAAGTTGCCCCATTGACAACAGAAAGTAAAGTCTTGGCGAATGTCATTTTGTGAACAAATTTTCAATTTTGCTTTAAGGAAAACGTGTCCTTTGTTATAAAGAAAATAGCCTTTTTATGACTTTGTTTCAATAGTATTGTAGAATATTATGCAATTTTTGATAAGCATTTTTTTCCTAGATTTACTCCCTGCGGTGAGACCTTATGGGACTTTGCCCCCGGAAATGAGTCCATTTGCTATGTTTATGAAGAATGGTGCCCTCCTCACATCGGAAAGTTTCTCTTCGCGCATTTCCTCGCAGTGAATTGTTCTTTTATAGAAAATTACTTGTTGTCATTTTAGAACTTCGTGTAAAAATACGTTTATCAGAAAATGCCCTTTTTGAGACAGTATAATTAACAGCTCGCAGAACATTGATTATTAAGCAATTGACCCATTTCGACATGGATTTATAGACCGACACATTGTCTTTAGAGGATGATAACATATAATTTTCCAAGAGTAAGTTCATTTAAAATACCCTGACAAATAAATGAGTTTGATAACATGTAATAAGACAGGAATAGGCAGGTTGGAGGGAGGGCGCAGGTATGCCTCCCTTAGCGACATAATATATTAGAAATCCCTAGAATGTATGCAATGAGATATATCCTATTGTGTTTTTACGCAAAAATGTGTATATATTTTGTGTTGCTATATAATTATATACATTCCTATTGAATTCAATATAAATCTGCAGGTTCGTATTGGATTCTAAAGAATTCTACAGATTCCGCGGTAATTCTATAGAATTGTACAGCATTTTTGCAATGCGCTGTCTGAGGGAAATAAAAGGGTTCGGGGGTTGCACCCATTAGCGTCTAAAATCAAAGTATCAGAAGACAATAACACCTAAAGTAAGACCCACCTGTTTGACATGGCCCGCTATAGTCGTTTATCCAAGGGATAATTTTGCCTTCCTGACATTTGCCGTCAACAAGACAGTCGCCCGTTCTTGCGTCACAACCCTTGGTGCAGCGACAAGGCATTGAACACATCGACCCGTTTCTGCATCTGTTCAGTTGATTGCCTACATCAGCCCAGTTCAAGGATTAACTGTGATATGTCTATCATAGCCGCGTTTGTTCAAACAAGTAGCATGTTAAACATGTGTATAACATTGTTGAGAATATGTTTCCGTCTGTTATGACAAGGGTGTTCCTTAGAAATGACGAACTATCCAACTACAGGACACGCCATTCCGAGCTACTGCACGTACCGATTTAAAAAACCAACGTATCGTATAAAACCATTAGACATGGAGGTTAAAGTGTAACCTGGCTATATGGCAACAACTGTCGATTGTACTTATGCATTTATAACGTTTAAATATCTATTCAAGAGATTTGTTTTAGTAAATAATAGTAGTGACTTACATAATTAACATGTATTGTTGCAGTTTTAATGCGTGTATTTTTGAACATATTACTGCTGTGATTTGCGATGCCGTGTTTTCCTCGTCAACTGCACAATCTGTTTTCGTTTTGTTAAATTATTCTACTTGCACCATGAAATTAGATATGTATTATATGTATCGAGAGGGGACCTCAGCCACTCGTGGCTTTATACACTCATTATAGAAAATGTAACACTGATGTACAATATGTACCATCGAATGCATTGCATCATCGTTTTCTATAATAAAACCATCATCATATAAGACTAAAAACGTAACCAACACTCTGTGTAATTTACAGCAGGAAACTAGCAAGGTAGAGAGGTAGTTTTATGGAAATGTCGTGTAAATTATTAATAACTCTCATTACTCCGGGAGTACTTTTACTTTGTGAACCACGAAATCGAGCAGAAAAGGTATATTTGGCACTGAACGTCCTGATTGTTATGTTTATAACACGATTAAACAGTCAAACCTGACACCAAGAACACTCGTAAAAATCATCATTAAGTGTGCAGAACAGAATGTGGGTAAAATGTAACTGCCTGAGTATAACTACACTTGTCTAAGTACAAGTAGAATTGCTTGAGTACAAGTAACTACACTTGTCAGAGTACAAGTAGACTTGCCTGACTACAGGTAGACTTATCTAAGTACAGGTAGACTTGCCTGACTACTAGTAGACTTGTCTGAGTACACGTAGACCTGCCTGACTACTAGTATACTTGTCTGAGTACAAGTAGACTTGTTTGAGTACAAGTAATTAGACTTGTCTGAGTACAAGTAGACTTGCCAGAATACAAGTACACTTGCCTGAGTAAAGATAGCCGATCACAACAATTTCGCAAATTGTCATTCTTGAAGCCGAGTTGAATATAGAGACTCTGCGACCAACGAGCGGGTGGGCACAGATGATCTTTGCTGAGCCTCTGACAGGTATCGCCCGCGTGTTGTGGCCGCACATAATGTAAACCACCTCCAAATGCTGATCAAACTGTGAGACGCCAACGTAGAAATCCTTCAACTGCTCTAAGGCTACAACATAACGTACGCATACAGGCTCGTAAACAGGGGTGCGATGGATGCATACGCACCCCCTCCCCCACTGAGGCAAGAGTTCCGCTCGAAAAGAGTTCCACTCGATGCCTCAAGAGGGTTTCAGTTAAATATCTCACCGGGGTGTAGTTGGAGTTTTATAGTAGCCCCAAAGGTGGTTCAGTTGTAAGTCTCAATGGGGTGCAGTTGTGGGGTTCGAGGGAGCCTGCAGTTCCTGCTCGAAAAAGACCCTCAAAACTGTTGTGAATAAATATCCAAATGAAAATCTGTCCTACGAGAAAATGTCCCAATGAACAACAGTTACTGTCCTAGCTTCACGTTCGATTAGTTATTTCACTATTCCTATTCTGAAGTTGTTGTCGCTCACTGGGCGACGTAACAGTGTTCACTGGGCGACGTAACAATGTTCACTGGGCGACGTAACAGTGTTCACTGGGCGACGTAACAGCGTTCACTGGGTGACGTAACAGTGTTCACTGGGTGACCTAACAGTGTTCACTGGGTGACGTAACAACGTTCACTGGGCGACCTAACAGCGTTCACTGGGCGAGCTAACAATGCTCATTGGGTGACCTAACAATGTTAATCGGATGACCTAACAGTGTACACTGGGTGACCTAAAAGCGTTCACCGGGTGACCTAACACTGTTCACTCATTGACCTAACAGTGTTCACCGGGCGTAAAAGTGTTCACTGGGTGACCTAACACTGTTCACTCATTGACCTAACAGTGTTCACCGGGCGTAAAAGTGTTCACTGGGTGACCTAACACTGTTCACTCATTGACCTAACAGTGTTCACCGGGCGTAAAAGTGTTCACTGGGTGACCTAACACTGTTCACTCATTGACCTAACAGTGTTCACCGGGCGTAAAAGTGTTCACTGGGTGACCTAACACTGTTCACTCATTGACCTAACAGTGTTCACCGGGCGTAAAAGTGTTCACTGGGTGACCTAACATATTCAGACGGTTTATTGCCAAGTAACATTTAACAAATTGAACAATTTAACTTATGGCGATGTGGTGTCAACAACTCAAATACTCTTTAGAACATTCAAATACGCTAGTCTACCCTACCCCCAAAACACACACAGGCGCGCGCATACACACACACACACGCACGCACGCATAACATACAAATTAGTAATATACATCCTTCTGTATTGTTAGACAATGGTTTGCGCCGTGATTGTCAATTTGGTGATGTACATTGTTATGTATTGTGGAGTTTGCATGTTTAAGGAGACAGATTACGAATAGTAATCAACTACACATGAGGTTGGCGGTATCCCAGAGTGCACCTGGTGTGTATTGCAGAAACGGTACAAAACACGGACGGACACTTACAGCTAGTAACGTCTACTGGGTATCCTTTGCATACAACATACATCGCCTGAAGTGGTTTAAAAGCCCTACTTTAGCATGGCAGTCTCTGCCGCATTTGTGGCAGACATAGGCAGTTGGCTGAGAAGAGAATGCAGGATTGCTAGACCTCTGCTTTCGGTGGTCCCTCTTCTCAGCCAGTTGTGTTGCACTTGTTTCTTCTCTTTTCTCATGCCTGTTTTAATGGTCGACTTCCAACGAGTGCGATCATCAGCGGCTGTCTCCCAGCTGTTTGCGTTGATTCCCGCCATCTTCAAATCCCGTTTACACACGTCTTTGTACCGAAGATATGCATGGACGGCCATTAAGACGCGTCTTAGTGACAAGTACACCATAGAGTACATGTTTGGGTGTACGACCATCAGCCATTCGTGAATATGGCCGAGCCACCGCAGATGTCGTTGGCTTAACAGCGTGTATATGCTGAAACACGAAGCACGCTCGAGGACCTCTGTATCCGTGTCCATATCCTGCCAGGAGATGCCTAGAATGCGTCTGATGCAACGAAGGTGAAAGCTATTCAGTATACTTTCTTGTCTTGTGTATGTTATCCAGGCCTCACTGCTGAAGAGGAGTGTGCTCAGGATACACGCCTGGTATACACGTTGTTTGGTATTCTCCGTCAATATCAAAACTCTTCTGTTCATTCTGGACATGACTTCTACAGCTTTTGCTATATGCTTGTTAATGTCAGCATCTGGTGACCAGACTTGTTGGCAAGACGCACGCTCTCCAATCGAGTCGAGTTTCAAGTCATTTCGCTATCGAGTCCGAGTCAAGTCTCTAGTCATATCTGATAATTTCGAGACGAGTCTCGAGTCTATTATGAAAATGTCGAATCGCGACTCGAATCACCTCTTGGAATTTCAAATCAAATGTCGTCACTATTTTCATTCACTCAATCGTATTCCTGTATGTATATATATATATATATATATATATATAATATATATATATATATATGATACTTATAAGTTATAAGTGTTGCGATTATACAACAATGACTGTGTTTACTTAGCGCAGATAAAATATTTCGTATCAGAACCGTACGCAGCATTTGCGGTCACATGTCTTCCATATTTATCTCGGTGTTACTAAACTATTGATGATGTATATTGAATCCGCTATATGATGTGATTACATTCGTCAGAGACAAAACTTTCCAATAAATAGCAATCACGGTTTAGAGTAGATTATAGCTGTTGATTATCAGCATTATATTCAAACCACGTTTTGCATGATTATTCGAGCAAGTCACGTATTGACATAGCCGCGAGTCGTTGGCTGGAATCGAGTCCGAGTCCCGAGTCATTTCGCAGTCGAGTCCGTGTTAAGTCGCAAGTCACTGAAATGTGCGACTCGAGTCGGATTCAAGTCGAGTTCTGGTGACTCGAGTCAACAAGGCTGCTGGTGAGAAATTACTCGTGATTGTGGAGCCTATGTATGTGAAGTTATTGATGACACAAAGAGTATCACACTGTCAACCTTGATTAATGGTGGCATGACAACATCCTGCCCCATGACAATAGTTTTGATACTGATCGTCAATCCAATTTTTGTAGGGGTGGGAGAGTCTGTCCATTAGATGTTGAAGATCTTCCTCGGTGTGAGTTGCCAGCGCAGCAACATCAGCGAAAAACTTGTTTTCCGGATAAGTACTCGTCGGACATTTATCTTAGCTTTCAACCGGGCAAGGTTAAACAGCTTCCCGTCAGTTCTTGCGTGTATGTAGACACTACCTGTGGATGTATCAAAGGCATGTGATAGCATCATCGACAAGAATATGCGAAAGAGTGTTGGTGCCAGAACGCATCCTTGTTTTACTTCGTTGAGGATCTCAAAGGGTTCGGATGTAGCCCCGTCATAGTTGACTATGCCCTTCATATTGTCATGGAAGGAGGAGATAACACTAAGCAGATTAGGTGGACTACCAATTTTCTCCAGCACGTTAAGTAATCCGCTTCTGCTAACGAGGTCAACTGCTTTTGTGAGATAAATGAAGGCAATCGAAATTTCTCTTCAAGTTGTCGAACTGAGAATATCATGTCTAATGTGATTCTGAAGCTACATTGAGATTCATGATAGATGCATTCACCCAGAATCTGCAGTCTGGCCAGTGCAACATGAGCAACGACCTTTCCCAAGACGCTCAACAGGGAGATGTCAGAGTAATTGTTGCAATCGCTACAATCGCCTTTATTTTTGTACAGCGCCACTATATTTGCACCACGTATATCCTGAGGAACGGCCCCTCATTCTAACAGAGACAGAGAAGTTCATGCAAATGTTACAGTAGTGCAGGCTTTCCATGCTTGATGATTTCGGGTGGTAGGGCATCATTTCCAGGGGTGAGTGAGTGAGTGAGTGAGTGAGTGAGTGAGTGAGTGAGTGAGTGAGTGAGTGAGTGAGTGAGTGAGTGAGTGAGTGAGTGAGTGAGTGAGTGTGAGTGAGTGAGTGGGTGGGTGGGTGGGTGGGTGGGTGGGTGGGTGGGTGGGTGGGTGGGTGGGCGGGTGAGCGGGTGAGCGGGTGAGCGGGTGAGCGGGTGAGCGGGTGAGCGGGTGAGCGGGTGAGCGGGTGAGCGGGCGGGCGAGCGGGTGAGCGGGTGAGTGAGTGGGTGAGTGAGTGAGTCAATAGCTTTGTTGAGCTCTTCCACTGTTGGTTATATGTCTAACTCTTCTATAATGTGCAAGCTCTCAATGGTGTCTAGTGCATTCTTCGTGATACTATTTTCCCGGGAGTATAATTCCAGGTAGTGCTCCAGGCATCTGCCCATTCATTTTGTTTATTGCTGTCAGTGATGACTTCTCCTGACTTTGTTTTCAGTGGAGCAGTCTTCTTTATGGATGGACCTGTTGCCTTCTTAATTCCATCATACATGCAATTGATATTCCTTGTGTCACATGACATCTGGATGCTCCAGCTAAGTGGCAGCCTGTAATTATTGGCGCAATGCCGAGCAGTCTGTTGGGCTTTTTTATTAGAAGTTCGTAAGGTACTCAGGTTTGTTTTGCTTGGATCTATCCTGAACTTGATGAGAGCAGAGCTCTTGTCTTCGACGACAAGGTTCCACGACAGTGATGTTCGCATCGTACCTGTCTGTGTTATTCCGTTCCTTGTTGCCGTATGTTGTGAGTGCAGTGTTGCACATAGCATCACGAAGAGTGTTCCATTTCGCTTGCGCATTCTGAGCTGTGTTGTTGGAGAGCACCGCTCTAACTGAGTCACAAAACTTCTTCTCTGGGTAGGCAGTGTGGCAGACATACAAATCACAAAAGAGACAAATAGGCTAAATCGTATGTAAGTTAATGACAAACCCAACAGCCAACAGATTTTAAAGAAATCCACATGTCTCCTGACATAAAACTTGGAAGGATAAGTATTAATATAATAGTAGTGCATGATTGCAAGCGACTGGACGATTGTACTTGAACATCACCTAACAAACAATAAACATTCCCTTTGTTGTCCATCGTGTTCAATGATAACATCAATTTAGACGGTATCCTTATGCTTCGCTCTTCGGCGAAAAAGTCAGTCCTGTTTGTGTGACAGTTAGAAGGCCGATGATCGTGATTCCATTGATAGCTTTGACGTAACATTTCTTCAATATGGATCTTTCCCTGGTGCATGGCCCACCTACACTGTTGCCGGCCTTATGCTTCGGATTCACAGGTGTCTACATGGATGTGTGGGGCTTTATGTGTTTTTACCACATCTTCGTATCTCAAGCGCTGTCCACCACAAAAACGTCTCCCAAGAATAACTTCCCACAGCCTTAGATAGTCTGTCGCTGCTCATTCGGGTAACATGTCCAGATAAGTGGAGTTACGATGCAGTCAGAGTGGCGTATATACTTGACATGTTGGCTCGTCTGAACACTTCTACGTTTGAAATTTGGTCTTTCCATGAGATCCGTAGATGCCGGAGATGCACTTGGGTAAATATTCTGGTTGGGGCTCCAAATCTGCTCCGAGATCTCTTGCGCATTGGGCACCTCTGGGGCCACGAGGTACCCAGTATCCGCAATGTACCACGAGGAGGTTGTGTTAATCTTGTATATGGAGAGGCTATATACCAGCAGGGGCGACTCACGCATTCGACCCCCTTTTCACTCCAAGGAGCTACCTGGCGTTTATAGCTGAAAGCGAGAGTGTGAAGTAAGAACTACACACTACACATTACAATACACCATTAGGTGCATCACATAGACCCCTGTTAGTACACTACACCACTGTCATATGTGTGTGTGCGTGTGCGTGTGCGTGTGCGTGTGCGTGTGCGTGTGTGTGTAATTACAAAAGTAATATGAGCATGGCGACATAAGACCGCAACTGGCAGAAGGCAGAGTTATGGCACGAGGAAGACCTCTCCATTCAAGTGTCTTACAGCCTGCGGGTAAAAGCAGTTCCCAAGCCTTGTGGTTCTGGTCTTGGTGCTTCTGTAGAATTTACCAGAGGGAAGAAGCTCAACGTCATAACACTGTTCATCGGGTGACCTAACAGTGTTCACTTGGTGACCTACTAGCAACAGTGTTCACTGAGTGAACTGGGTGATCCAACTGTGTTTACCTTTATCGCTGCTGAAGACAGTCACTTCAAGCACAACGTGTTGTTGATCCAAGTTGACAATCCACCACGCCCTTCCATTCGTTGACGCCTGACTCGTGCAGCTGTGCCCTTGCTCAGTAGGGTTGGTAACGCCGTCGACTGCCTTCTTCGCATTCGTCCCTTTCCTCTGTATCGCATCCTTGCCGAAGGCGACGTTACCTTCAAAGACCGCATTCATCGTGCTCATTCTAGTGGTCGGCGCTGAAGTAACCACTGACGTGGGTATGGAATGGGTTATCAGCGTTGGCGCGTTGACAGTAAATTCTTTAAACAAACAGTTTGTAACACGCTGTCATCCAAATCCAAATTGTATACAGTATATTACTGTTGAACCAGGGGTCGGTTTCACGAAGCCTAATTAATGTTACGCAGTTACTTAAGCTAGCAAAAATCCCAGTTACCTGACGGGATGCCTTAGTAGATGACAGTCATTATAGTAATATTTACCAAATGTTAGAAAACACACAGCATCGTTACATAAACACCATAATACGCTCGTTGTTTGTTCAAAGTCAAAATGACGATGGTCGGAGAGAATATATAGGCCCTAGTCTATTGGCATGAGGGTAGATATAAGTATTACTGTGTCAGCATCTACTCCGTGTTGCTAAGTCCATAATGCAGGGGCCGTTTTCCCGAAGTATTTGCCGCGCCCGCAATTGTTACGATACGTTTTACGTATTACGCGCACGTTACGTTTTACGTTCCGAACAACTTATTTACCCCATAAAAGGTGAGAATCTTGGCATATATTTGGAAAAGATTTACGTCCTATTCTTCTTCTACCCGCGTGCATATGCTAGCTCGACTACAATTAGATTAGCGTCACGTGTTTGCATAAACTCCATCATTCGCTTATTGAAAACAACCAAGTCATTTATTAAGACAATCTTCTTAGCGTTAAGAACATGCTTAACCATGCTGGTTAAAAGTTGTTGAGAAAGTGGGGGAATGTTATTAGTACAGTAGAAATACGATGTTTGACATTAATTCTTGGTCGTTGTGGTGGAAGGATGGCAGCCTTTTGTTTAGCGACGTACATCGCATGTTCTCGTCACTACTAAACAGGCTTTGACGTCGAGCGCTTGCAGGCGCTTGTAACAACCAACCTCATACTATCTGACAACAAACCCGTGCGTGGGGCATGTCACATGAAAAACCATTTTTATGACAATATAATTTGGACACAGCTATTCAACATTATTATATACACACGATAAATTAAGGTTATGCTTAGCAACAACATACGTTATGAAACTGTTATTATAAAGAAGAGTATACGAAAGAGAAACACGTGTGTGAACCATTCCTGGTCTCCCTGGAAGACGTTCAACGTTTAAAATTTTGTTTTCTTTGGCTTTTTCAAAGCGATGTAAAAGGTTAATAAAACGCATCACTAATCGTATGTGCGAGTGGCGGTCACCTATTTGACATGCAGGTCCATGCCACGGGAAACCACTGGGTCTTCCTGGACTACATTGGCCACCTCTCAGACATGCGCCCGTCAGCCTGTCACAGCCGTCGGTACATCGGCAAGGATAGACACACAGAGGCCCGTCTCCAAACACGCACGGTTCTGCAAGAAACAGTGCACAGCATCCAAAAGGTCGCCAAACAAGACAGGCGCCACAAATCTTCAACACTCCAGATAAGTGGTGGTTTATAAAATTGCTAAGATTACGTCTATGGTAAAATGCGTCAAATCAGCCGCACGCTTCCTTCATTCAACAGTCGCTCGATTACGGGTTCGAGACGCCATTATATTAGGCTACTTTAATACAATATCGTATGTTCTCGTAGGTCTACTGGTCCCATGATAAATATTTGGCGTTTAACGCAAATACACTCTGAGACGATAATTATTTATATATATATATATATATATATATATATATATATATGCTTGTGTCTATTTGCGAGTTGGGTTTTCGTTGTTCGATAATTTCACTGAACAAAACTTTGCTAACAATAATTAGGCCTATTTATTACATTAAGTAACTTTACCAAGACCCAAGTATAATCAAATTACGTACGGCGACGCTCCTCCAGTAAAGATATGATGTTGTCAATCTGCGTAGCCACGTATCTGCCTTTTTCTACCGATGCCGAATTTTCTGTCATGACAGATTTTGCGACTTGTTCGAGAAGCGCGTCCGGTTCAAAGGGGCCACAGTAGTGTCTGTCGCAGTAGTTACCCGCAATCTCCTTGATGCCGATGCACCACCACGTGTAGATGATCGCGCAGGTCACGGGCCATTGGCCGTTCGTAGTTGTAATCATTCTCAATACGGCAACTTCTGGTCCGGCGCACTACGAGACTACGGCAGAATCGCGCCTACCATTTCGGCAAACCCAGTGCCAAACTAGCAAAAACACCTTGCCGCCAAGAAGAATCGACGGGGCCGATTTGAAGAGTAACGGCGCTTACCGCGTGCGCCTCTGTTTCAGTCGACGTCGGACGTGTGCGTACGTAAGAGTCACTTGGTAGCTGGATAACTCACCTATCCATTCCGTGACCTGGGGCCGGTTTCATGAAGCGGCTAGGAACGTTAATAAACGTTAAGATGATGGTCTTAGTAAATGACGTGTTTTTTATATTTAAGCGAACATACGTATTTACGCAAACACGTGACGGTAATAATTGCGTAACTAAGAATACTTCGTGAAACCGGCCCCTGTTGCCTAGCAAAGCCTCCGTCAAGACCTCAAAATGGATGCCGAGCATGTTGTGTATTCGGATATTCCGTCGTACGTATATTCTATTGAAATTCTGGTGCCAAAAGTGTTTCTTTATAATAAAAAACATAAGGCAAAGTTTTGAAAGTGACAGCTGTAAATGGGAATGTTTGATTTGTGAGATGTCATGCCGTAATAATAATGCAATTCAGGTATAAGTACTTATAACCATGATCAACATTGTTCGCAAAGCTTGCCAGAGGTCAGGCGCAAATTGTTTTTAAATGTTGGCAAATCGCGACGTATTATTACTGGATACATCAATTGCCATTGTTACTTAGAGCCATATAGTTTAAGTTCTTGAATAGTTTGGAGGATAGCAATTTCAAACAATATAAATGTTTACCTTCGTCGACGTGCATATATCCGCCATTTGTAAAGGTGGCGTCCGTCAAAGCATTCCATATCTCAAGAACTGCGTGACTTAAAGCCACAAAGTTGATTTCAAAATGTATGTTTTAGATGCTATGATTTCAAGTACATTACCATTGACCTTCTTACCAATCACTCCGATAGGCTGCGCTGCATCCAGATCTTTTCCTCGGGTCATTAATTTTATCAACCATAATTGTTCTTGTGATTCTCGAAACCCGTGCAGTTGTTCTCGCAACTTCACTTTTTCTTCTTCTTCTTCTTTTTATGTTCAGCTCAGAACTCTGTATCAGCCACACGTATGTGGCTAGAGTATTGTCGAGCTTGGATGGAACGTCGCAAGTAGCGGGTGGTGTAGCGCTGGCTTAGGTCTATTGGTTATTTTGTGACGTTTAGACAGATTAGAAGACCTTGTAGTCGGTGCGCCTATAGCTTCGTGAGTATAGATTAATTAATTTTAGGCAGGCATGGAGAGGAGATGCTTTCTAAATGAGTCCAGTGATTGTTTGCTAACTAGTTGTTGTGTTAATGTGTTCCATGATTTGATGGTGCTTGGAAAGAATGAGTGCTTGTATGCGTCGACTGGGGTTAATGTTTGGAAGTAGCGATATGCGTTGTCTCTAGTACGAATTGAAGCGGCAGTGGGTGAAGTCGTTATGTCTAATAAGTTGATCCCGATGGCGTAGAGCATTATGACCTTGGGATTAATAACTCGCCTGTTCGCTAGTGAATCCCATTTCAGACTTTTGACCATGGTCGTCACACTGCTGTGTCAACGGTAGTCGCTCTTCACGAAGCGTGCAGCTTGTCGATGAACGTTCTCCATCTCGCATCTGTTGACGAGGGATGGCCGGTTCGTGAGGAAGACATGTAGGATGTTGTCAAGTCTTGTCGGAAATTGACCATTTGAGATGGCCCAACATGGAGAATGTGTCGAGGAAGAGTTCGTTTATTTGTTTTGTGTACTTGTGTTTCAATACTGTGCTTATTTTCCATTCGATATCCGGTAGGTTTTGTGTCTCCTGCAATCCATAGGGGGCTGATTGGAATTTCCTGGCTATGCTGGATATGGCGTCACACATAGAGGTTGAGTAATCAGTCTTACTATCTGTGGGTCTGTAAATTCCAAGTACTATGAGAGAAGTGTGTGCGGTCTGGATTATCACAGCAACCATCTCACACGATGCTATTATTGGCTCTCTCTCTCTCTCTCTCTCTCTCTCTTCTCTCTCTCCTCTCACTCTCTCTCTCTCTCTATCTCTCTCTCCTCTCTCCT